>JAODUK010070081.1:0-16569 GCA_027564635.1 Typhlichthys eigenmanni
GGAGTCAGGCTCAGAGCTGGGGTGCAGGTACACTTTAAAGGTGGAGTCAGGCTCAGAGCTGGGGTGCATTTACACTTTATAAAAAAAACACTAATGCATTTAAATACACACATACTGAACACCTTAAAAAACATATTTAACATTATTTTGTTAATGGTTTATTTATAAATGTATTAAACATGGTTAATGAGAGAGGTTTTTAATAGATCCATAAAATGTCTGTGATTGTTTTACAGGATATCTATCCGAAAGGTGTGATCCCATTGGCTGCCATACAGATGGCCCGCCCTACAAAAGACAATAAGTTTGAGATTGTAACGAATCACAGGATCTTTGTTTTCCGCACCGATAACGAAGGTAATCAGTTCACATGTATCTCCCACGCACACTAATCATTATTTGGCACTAACACACATCCATAGAAACCCCCCTTCCCCCCACCCAGAACTACATGGACAATGTCTAGTAGCCCCCTCCATTGGGTTGATCTAGGATGACCCAGAGCCATGTGGAGAGACAGTTAAGTCAACTCCGTTTACTCCAATGTTTTTTTTTCTCACAGCAATGGCGGATCGTGGAGCCTCAAAACAGTTCACGGAAGTTAAATTATATTGTGAATGTAAATCTGTGCATTTATTGACTAACGTTAGATTCCACCCATTTTTAGCAGATATGCTAAAGGTTGTTCCTTGTAGATTTGCTACTACTAATTACCAAAAAATAAAGTTATATATCTGTATATATCAAATATATATATATATAAAATTTCCTACCAAGCACTTCCTGGAACTGTTTTCCCTCTTCATGAATCATGTGACCATTTAAAATGTAGAACTTCCGTTGGCGCAACTCTCTCTTTCCATGGTTTTGGGATGACCTGGATCCCACTGTTCCAACACTGCCTGTGGCTGAGAGCTGGGTTGTTCTAGTCTAGAGCATTCTGAGGCCAGCGATTGGACTGTTGGATCTCCAGAGCTTCCCTAGGGTGACATGGTAGTATAGAAAATATGAAGTGAATCTCAAATAAGAAGTACAGTACAACCGAGTGCATGGATTAGATGAATTATACAGATGGATATGGGTAATTTAATAAACCACTGTGCATACATGTTTAATTTTTTAAATGTTGAGCTGTAACATATGCACATTTTAGTCTAATAACTATGAAACCTGTAGTTCCCCATGCTAATATATTGTTGGAAAATAACTTGACACTTTGCCAAGTTTAACCATAAGGTATTTAATAACGTGGTTTTTATTGGGGTAACAAATATGTTTATGACTTGTGTCTTACATTTAGCCTACCATAAGCACATGGTTTATTAATCACCGCACATGGTTCTGTGGGCACGTTTAACTAATCTCTGCACATACATGGGTAATCAATCAGTTTATTAATATGTGGGAAGGGGTTTCCACATTCATTTTATTTTTCAACAATATGACTTCAGGGGTGCTCCATTTCAGTCTAAACCAGTGGTCCCCAATCCGGGTCCTAGAGGGCTGCAGCCCTATGAATAGCTTGTTATAATGACGAATTCATTTGAATCAGGTGTGTTGGAGCAGGGAGACATCTAAAACATGCAGGACCAGAATTGGGGACCCCTGGTCTAGACTCACTAAAAAATATGTAAAAAAAAAAAAAAATTTACCTTATCTTAAAACGTTATATTATTTACAACCACAAATCCCGCTAACTCCTCACCAAGTGTCGAGGTGTCCTTGAGCAAGACACCTAACCCTAGCTGCTCCCGCCGGTGGTCAGGTGTCTCCTTGCATGGCTGACATCGCCATCGTGATGTGTGTGTGAATGTGTGTGTGAATGTGTGTGTGAATGGGTGGGTGTGCTATGGATAAAAGCGCTATATAAATGCAGTCCATTTACCATCTTACCATGTGAGATGATGGATTAAACTCTGGCTCCCTCTGTCAGTCCAGCGACAGCGCTGGCTTGGGGCCTTGCAGGACCGGGTCACCGACCTGCTGGTGTTTGGACAGCCTCGGTTCGGACCCGGGACACACTGTCAGAAGCACGGCCTACTGGAGCTGAAGGGAACCAAGTCTAAAGTCTATGCTGCCATCAACACTGAGCAGATCTGGCTGTACAAGAGTGAACAGGTAACCATGGTTACCCCAAAACTGTAAAGGCTGTAACAAAACATCGATATTCCCATAATTTCTTTTTAAACAATTTTAACTTGTACAGTACATACAGTATGTATACAGTATGTATGTATGTATGTATGTATGTATGTATATATGTATATGCTGTATATAGAGTATATACATACTACTACTTAAATTAAAGTACTACTATTTAAATTTAAAAAAAAAAAATATATATATATATATATATATATATACTGTATATATATATTTTTTAATTTAAATACTCTATTTTAATATTTATCATAAAATAATTTTGACCTTTTTGTAAATGAAACTTTTTTAATGAATTAATTATACATTTTGTGGAATTATGATTCAGTGCACTACTGCATCACATGTCTGCTATGAACATTTAAATATCTTCTGCTAGTAAATGTCCTCTTCCTTTGGTTCCTCCGCAGTGTTTTCGGAACGGGATTGGAATCACGCTGATTGACGCCCGAGGAGCAACAATCCGAGATGGAAAACACAAAAGTTTTGAACTCATCACACCGTATAAAACCTTCAGGTACCTGCGTATGAATTAGACATGGTCTATTTTAATGGCCTGTTCAAAAACAACGCAGCAAAAATGTTTACTTGAACAGACTATTAAATCAAGTCGTAAGACAATGTTTACGTTTACAGCGTTTGGCAGGCGCTTTTATCCAAAGCGACTTACGTGTGTCTTTAGTTCAAACCCTAAACAATGAGCTGTGGAGGAGGAGTGTTGGCACGCCCTGTAGTTGTTGTGTGTGTTTAAATGATCAGTCAGTGCCACGCAGTGCGGAGGTGAGTCTGAGCAGGCCACAAGCTCACAGATCCACTATAGAAATCATTGTGATTGGCTCCTGAAACCACAGAGGAACGTTGCCGTTCTGACGCGTGTTCTGAAGTCACCTAGCATAAAGGTGTCGGGGGGGATTGGCGTTTTCTCCGCACTGCAATGTGGTTCCTACGGCGATCCTCGTCACCCACCTGGGCCGCTCCTCCTCAGCTTCGCGGCGGAGTCGGAGCGCGAGAAGCGTCTCTGGATGGATGCGCTGCAGGAGGCCATCGCCGAGACGCTGTCGGACTACGAGGTTGCTGAGAAGATCTGGTCCAACCGCTCCAACAGGACCTGCGCTGACTGCAGAGCCGTCAACCCAGACTGGGCCTCTATCAACCTATGTGTGGTCATCTGCAAGAACTGTGCAGGTGTGTGTATGTGTGTGTGTGGTGTTCACTGTGCGTGTGCATGTGTCGTGTCCACTTTGTACTGTGTGTGTGTGTGTGTGTGTGTCTGTGTGTGTGTGAGAAAGGGGGGGGAGAGGCATCAATCTCTCCTGTGTGTCTAACTCCCCCCCCCCCCCAGCTCTGGCTACGACCCAGCATCCTGTTACCGCGACAATAGGGAGCGTCTAGTTCCCTGAGACTGATTGTTCTGCTCTATTGTCTGTGTGTGTGTGTTTGTGTGTGTGCGTGTGCGTGCCTGTGTGTGTGTGTGTGTGTGTGTGCGTGTATGCGTGTGCGTGTGTGTGTGTGTGTGCGTGTGTGCGTGCCTGCAGGTCAACACCGGGGGCTGGGCACGATGGTTTCCAAAGTGCAGAGTCTGAAACTGGACACCAGCGTTTGGAGTAACGAGATAGTTCAGGTGAGACTAAGATATTACATTAAGATATTGTTGTATTCCTCATAATAACGTATTGTTGCTGTTGGTCGTATTTCAGAGAGAGAAAATAAATAAAAAATACCACTTGTAATGAATGCATTAAAAAATACCTAAACTTTATTAAGAATTAACATCTTAATTGATGTGCTTTTATTCCTTTTTTGATCATGTATTTTCTTCCTCCTTACTTTTCTGTTTATTGGCGATTTGTTACATTGGTTTCCATTTACAAGAACTGCTTGGTTATTAAATGAGTAGGTAATAATGCTGCATCGCTCCCAACACACACGGGGACGCAGCAACAGCACAGCGCTCCTAGTGGCAGCCTGCTGCTACTACAGTATTTACCGTAACTGACTAGATTTGTATTATCTCAGAGCCAGCCTTGACTTACATTAGGTCTGGGACATCAAGACCCGCCTACTCCACAGGAGAAGCATTTTTATTGACATCCACAATGACCTTTGCTGTTTCTCTGTCACACAATGTGACTGAAGCCGTATAAAAACAGTTGAAACAAACCCCATTTATATATTGTAAAATGGCTCAGCTGCCAGTCACCAATGAATGTGAACATTGTAGTCATTGTAGTACTTCAAAATATACAACTGAGAACTTCCATCCAGACTTGTGCCAACAAGCCTGTCTGTTTGCAGGTTGTTGATGTTAAATATAGACATGGTTGCTGCATAAACTAAACTGGTAGCGTAAGAAATTAGTCATTGAAGCACTGCACTAGTGTCTTACTGGAGTTATGTACGGGCATGTTGTGAGTGACATTGCTAACACCACTTCCCGGAAGTATCTGACCTTCAGCACACGTCGCTTATGTGATGATGGACGTAAGAGGCTGAGACTGGCTTTTTTATGCTACCACAGGTACCTCATTCTCTGGACAGGTGGACCTCTATGGCTATCTTCTAAATATGAAGAAGAAACACCAAAATGTTTCCTAATATTTGGAATGACAGCAATGATGGGCAGATGTTGCTACTAAATGAGCTCTAGCAAATATAGCCTTGCAAATCATTATTATCTTATTGTTTACTTATATCTAGACACTCAGCAACAGTGATCATTTTAGAGTTAACATCTTCATCATCTACGTCTTTTTAAGAACTGAATGCAACGCGGATGGTGTGAAACAGGTGCTTCTAACCAGAGCAGGTGGCTATGATTCATTGTAAACAAAGTTTGTTTACTTGCGTGCAGCTGTTTATTATGCTGGGCAATGATCGGGCGAATGACTTCTGGGCTGCTCGACTGCCTTCGTCTGAGGAGCTGGACTGTGATGCTACACCCGAGCAGAGGAAGGAGTTAATCTGCTGCAAATACAGAGAGGGGCGCTACAGACACCCCCACCCTAGCTACAGTAACCAGGAGGACCTGCTGAAGGTACCGCATCATCCAAAATCATCTGCCTGGCTTCAACTAAGCTCTTTCCCTCGTTGTGCCTGTCTGAGCAGGGCTTTAGTGTTCAAGTCTGGAGACTCTTTGTCTCTGTCTTGGACTTGTTGGTATTTGGACTCGGACTTGTCTCGGACTCGGCCATTGGACCCGATCGAATCCAGTCGTTGAGTCCAGCTCAGGGTCTTTCCTGCATAGGTTTTGCCTCGCCTCAGTTATTATTTAAGTGTGCCGTTCTGGGTGTATTTCTGTTGCAGACAAGGGAGTTGAAAAACATACGTAGCTCCTGAAATGTAGGCTACAAATCTCTAGAAAAAGTCTCACTTAACATTGATTACATGTAGGTGATTTAGCACAGAACATAGATTCAAGTAAGTATGAGTCAAATATTCAATATCATTATTTACAATAGTTTATGATAGACATTACTCCCCCAAATTATTCTAGGATAGTGTAGTGTACAATTTATTACTAGCTCCTCTGAGAAATACATTGTAATACAGCATGTGATTGTAAGAAAGTCACGAGAATTCCTATATTACAGCTTATTGTCAAGGGGACAAATTATAGGCTACAGGCATAATATGCTATTTTACAAAAATGTAGGCTATTTGACAATGCTTACTGCCTTGCTCAAATTAGAGTCTGATTTTGACTCGGCCTTGACTTGGACTCTGTACTCGGTTTTGACTAGTCCTGGTTTTTGGACTTGTCTTCGACTCGACAAAGGTGGTCTTGACTGCAGCCCTGCATCTGAGTGGTCCGTTTGTTAGAAATATGGAAATAAGGCATTGAACAAGAGTGTAAATGGAGTCATTTTAGGCTAGTTGTTTCCTTTGGCGCTAAACGCTTTTAGCATAGCGTCGCACGCTTCTACATTGTGTGCAGCCTTCTCTCTGTTATGCTCTCTGTCAATTTCTATTTCTCAACATTGCCTTTCACCCACCCCCCCCCCCCCCTCCCCCGCGCTGGCCTGCAGGCGTTATGCACGGCGGTGAGTGAGCAGAACCTTCTAAAGACCGTCACTCAGATCTTCTCCGAGGCCGAGGCCGCATGGCACACTGACTCTAACGGCTGGGAAAGACACCGTTCCCAGGACTTCTTTGCGCCCAGCTCAGGTGAGCCCGTCAAGGAATCACAGCCCTCAGTACAGTGAGTGTACTGTATGGAGGCTGTGAACACAGCTGCTTTAATTATAGCACACGTTTGTGTTGCCATGTAGTAACGGTGTGGCCTGAGGTGAAGGCCGTTCCTTCAGGGGAGCTCTTAAACTATTATCCCATGGTTCAGTGAATAGGTACCTTGCATAACATGGTTTCTACACATGGAAAGAAATGGAAATTTACATTGTGGAAGAACTTCAAACTATGCCTAATTTGCAACATTATAGTTACATACTATGTATGGGAGATAAATAACAAGCAAATTAAACATGAATGCATAATGTAAACCTCTTGTCTTTCACTGGTAACCCACAACATTCACATTTTATTAACAATAGAATAACACAAAATGAGGCTATTTATTTTATGTTGTTTTAGTTGCATAACGTCCTCATTGGTGTTAGACTGTCAGGCTTTACAACATTTAAATGATTGTTGTTCTGCATATTCTCCTCAGTGGTTTCTGTGTTTTGAATCTGACTGTAGGCACTATATTTGTAGCCTGGTGTAGCCAGACTCAATATTCACTTAGTTATTATGGTCTAGACGTGCTTCACTGGGAAGGGTTAACAGCTCCTACTGGGTGTAAGACCTCTGGTTAAGTTAGAAGATATTGTACAGCCTTTGACCAAGCGTAGCATGCTTGGTCTACAGCTCTCCTATTGTAGTGTAGAACCTGCCACACCATCTGAAGTGCTGATATGTTGGAGCACCCATGCTCCTGCCAATATGGTTAGTACGTGTGTGTGTGCGCGCATATGCGTTTTACCATCACATGCCTCAGATTCATATTTAAACAGAATGGTGGACTTCTGCTGACAGACGTTGGTTTTCATAGTGATTACAGAGAAAACACTAATGACACGACAAATGGAAATAGTCAAACAAAATATTGGTGGCCATGCCTTTAATCTCCCAAGATAGACTCCCCTTGAAAATTTTGCACCGTAAACTAGGGCACTTTAGGAGCAGTATTCAGTTCGGTTTTGTGTAGAGCACAGAGTGCAGAAGTTGACTTGACAAACTGTGTTGCGTAAGCGCTGGTGTGTACAGTCCTGTATTGTGTGTCCAGCATTACCCAGCAGCCTTTGTGCCTACAGCGTCTGGTAACCTGGACGCACTCTGAATAATGGCACTCTGTGTGTCTTTAGCCAGTGTTGCTTGGCTAACTGATTTACAATGTCCACACTGTCGCTCACGGATAGAACAAGTCCACTGCAAATATTCAGCCTACTTCTAATCTTCTAATGGCAGATAATGGCCTTGGTTAAAGCTAGGTTCCTTTGTTTATTTATCCTTGATTCCTTTGTTATATTCATCTCCTCTCCTCCCCTCTCCTCCACTCCTCTCCTCTCCGCTCCCCTCTTCTCTCCTCTCCTCTCCTCTCCTCTCCTCCTATAGACCCAGGTGTTTATGATGAGATCATGCAGTCTGTATTGTACTCAGGCTACCTCTACAAATCCAGCTCCATGCACAGAGGCACTTTATCCCGCAAGACCAGAGAAGGTAGGCGTCACAGCGGCCTAGCTGTGGCCAGCTTCAGTAGAGGGAGGTGTTTGTTACAGCCAGAGGGAGACAGCTACAATCTAGCAACTCATCTGGTGACTTTAATTGTTACCATGTTTGTATTGTTTATGGCTACAACCATAAATATAAATAACTTCACTCTGTACTGTAACCACTGACACATTTGACCGGAAATACATACCAAAATAGTTAATATAGCACAGATGTAATAAAAAAAGGATTTTTAAAAAGTCCCAACTTGAAATTGTAATAAAGGCATCACTAACCCTTCAGTATAGAGCACACTTAGGAACCCTCTAAAGCCATGACAGAGCTACAGTATACTGTGTAGTGGGTGCTTTGTTTCAGATACATGTAGTTCATATTGTTTATTGAAGCATTACAGGGACACTATTTATGTCGGGAATGGCAAACCAACTCAAATGTTTCTGTTCTGGTTTGAAAGGCCAAGTCCTGTGCTAAACCGGATGTTCAGAGCTGCTAAGATTCTGAAGGTTCAAATGTTCTTCAGACTTCCAGAAGTTCTGGTGCCGGGTGGATAAATCTCTGTGGTTCTACGAGTCAGAGCGCTGCTCGGAGCCCTGCATGCAGATCAACATTAAAGACATTGTGTGTGTGGGCGTCAGCAGGCCTGACGGCAGCAGCAATAACGGTTTTATTGACAGGTAGGAGCACCAATCACGTTGACAGAACGTTACATTGGAGCAACGGGCTGGATGGCCCAACATGCATTGAGCTAAGGTGTACTGCTCCATGCTAGGTTCCGCTACACCTTTGAGCTGTACGTGACGTCAGACAAGCTCCACCACTTTGGTCTGGAGACGGCCGATGCCCTCCACAGCTGGACCCAGGCCATCGGCAAGGTCAGACACGTTGCTATCGCTGTTGTTAGGTAATAGACCTCTTTCACAGTGACCCGGAAGTGCTACTGATGAGGGGTGCACTGACCTCCTCTCTCGTCTGTGAACAGAGATATCTTTTAGTTGTTTATATGGCTGATTAAGTTTTAAAGGTATAGTTAGCTATTGCAAGCTATTTGTAAGTTGATACACTTTCTGTCAAATTCACCAAATATCTCCTCGCAATTCACTAGCTCACCATCCTCTGTACATGCTGATAAAATAATACAGTACTGGCTCTTTAAATAACAACACAAACAAAGTGGCAAACACCGCTCACAACAACAATGGCACTTGGATTCATTGAAACACATTGCGAAACCAAGCAGCGTGTGTATCTATTTACAAAATCCAGGGCTGTGTGTCAGTACCATATTGTTTTTTCAGAACACACAGAGACCGGTAAGATCGTAAAATGAGGGCAGATATTTGGTGACTTTGACAAGAAGTGTATTAGCATACAGTTAGCTTGCAATAGCACACCGTTAACTGATGCATCCGTTTGTTATTGCGAGAGACCGTGTCTGATGGTGCTTCTTGTGTTTCAGGCTGTCTCTCCTCTGAGCTGCCACTGTCTGCTGAGCAGGGAGTTTGAGCGTGTAGGCCAGCTCCGCTACAAGGCCATGCTGGACCCTCAGCAGTGGCGGGAGGCCTACTTCGTCCTGCAGAAGTCCAACCTGTTCATCTGCCCAGAGGACGATGGGGCTGCCGAAGATATCATCAACCTGAACCGCCTGCAGGAACTCAGTTAGTAGAACTCAGTAGCGTCCACTGCACACGGACATCCCATGAGCTAGATCGCACAGTTAAGGGTGAAGTCAGCGACGCTTTAGAGGGAGATGGTTGATATGGGAACCCTATCAAAACAAAAACACCTCTCCGGTCAATGCCATAGGGTGCTCCCCCCCACACACACACACATTGGACATGCATTGCCAAGGCTGGAAAAGTGTGGTGCTATCTGCACCACTTTGTTTGTGTTCACAACTACAGAGCCAGTAGGAACACCAGATACATTGTTTTCCGTATCGTGAGGCGATGTTTGCTGTATTTGACAAGAAGTGTGTTAGCTTACAGTCGCTGACTTCACCTTTAAGCTCAGACCTTCATGTGATAAGATGGGGGTAGGGCAGTACAGGTCTAGTGCCCGAGGCACATCAAGCCCATGCGCTCCACCTCATCTCTATTTATGCCTCAACGACGACCTGTTTGGTGGCTGCTTGGTGACACGCTGGGGGCATCACGTGACCTGGTGCTAACCTTGGTCTGCTCTCAGGTACAGCCTCAGAACACCAACACCATGACAAGAGAGACATCCTGGTGCTGGTGGAGAAGGGAAGGTGGGTGAAGCCTGCCTGTCTGTCTGTCTGCCTGTCTGTCTGTCTGTCTGTCTGTCTGTCTGTCTGTCTGTCTGTCCACGTGTCTGTCTGTCTGCCTGTTTGCCTGCCTGTCAGCCTGTCTGTCTGTCTGTCTGTTTGCCTGCCTGTTTGCCTGCCTGTCTGTTTGTCTATCTGTCTGCCTGTCTGCCTGTCTGTCTGTCAGCCTGTCTGCCTGTCTGTCTGTCTGTCAGCCTGCCTGCCTGCCTGCCTGCCTGCCTGTCTGTCTGTCCACGTGTCTGTCTGTCCACGTGTCTGTCTGTCTGTCTGTCTGTCTGCCTGTTTGCCTGCCTGTCAGCCTGTCTGTCTGTTTGTCTATCTGTCTGCCTGTCTGTCTGTCTGTCTGTCTGTGTGTCAGCCTGTCTGTCTGTCTGTCTGTCAGCCTGCCTGCCTGCCTGTCTGTCTGTCCACGTGTCTGTCTGTCTGTCTGTCTGCCTGTTTGCCTGCCTGTCAGCCTGTCTGTCTGTTTGTCTATCTGTCAGCCTGCCTGCCTGCCTGTCTGTCTGTCCACGTGTCTGTCTGTCTGTCTGTCTGCCTGTTTGCCTGCCTGTCAGCCTGTCTGTCTGTCTGTGTGTCAGCCTGTCTGTCTATCAGCCTTCCTGTCTGTCTGTCTGTCTGTCTGTCTGTGTGTCAGCCTGTCTGCCTGTCTGTCTGTCTGTCAGCCTGCCTGCCTGCCTGTCTGCCTGTCTGTCTGTCTGTCTACCTGTTTGCCTGCCTGTCAGCCTGTCTGTCTGTGTGTCAGCCTGTCTGTCTATCAGCCTTCTTGACTGTCTGTCTGTCTGTCTGTCTGTCTGCCTGCCTGCCTGTCTGTCTGTCTGCCTGTCTGTGTGTCAGCCTGTCTGTCTGTCTACCTGTCTGTCATTCTGTCTGTCTGTCATTCTGTCTGCCTGCATGTCTGCTTGCATGTCTGTCTACCTGCCTGTCTGTCTCTCTGTCTGTCTGCTTGTCTGTCTGCTCAAAGTAGCCTTAACATGCTGTGCATCCATGCTAGCATTTTTAGCATCCATGCTAAGATGAGCCAAACGCCAGAGCCTCTTGTTGTGTGCTACATGCTCCTATCTTCTCCTATCAGGACTCTGCACCTGCAGGCAATGCGTCGCTCAGACTTCTCCCTGTGGTACTCTGACATCCAGCGAGCTGCAGGTGGGAAGGGCAACACACTGAGAGACCAGCAGCTGAGCCGGAATGACATTCCCATCATAGTCGACAGCTGCATCGCTTTTATCACCCAGTATGGTCAGTGAGCGCGCACGAACGCACGCGCGCACACACACACACACACACACACCAACCATGCTATCTTCATGATGATACAGTGGCAATGGTCAATGGTGCATCTGTGCACACGTTTGGTAGTACATCTCAACTGATCTCAACTGATTTAATGTATGACTTTGTCTTTGACCTTTAAAAGGCTTTAAAATGAACGATTGTAATTGCCTTACGTGAAACTGATTCCAATCCAGTTTAATTTATAAACAAGCATGTTGACCAGTGCTGGACATTGACATATTTAAGAAAAAATATAAACACAAGGGTAACAACCATCTTCATCCTCTTATCTGTGGTCGGGTCGCGGATAGGGGTAACAACACGAACATTAAAAAAGTTACAAAATACAAATACATATACAAACCCAAACTACGTACAACTCTCAAGCAGGTTAAAAAGCCAATGAATGAAAAGTGAGTTTTAAGTCGCAATTTAGAAACGTGAAGGCTGGGGGCCAGTCTGACATGCAGAGGAAGTTCATCAGAGCAGGATGGTCTAGTGGACTGGGTGTTCAGCTCCCAGCCGAAAAGGTTGTGGGTTCGAACCCCGGTGTTGACCTACCTGTAAGCATCCTTGAGCAAGATGCCTAATCCCTAATTGCTCCCGGTGGTCGGTTGCACCTTGCATGGCAGCAATCGCCATCGGTGTATGAATGTGTATGGGTGAATGTGAGGCAAAATACTGTAAAGCACTTTGAGTGGCCAAAAGGTTAGAAAAGCGCTATATAAATGCAGTCCATTTACCATTCATTCCACGGCCTTGGGGCCATGACTGAGAAGACTTCATCTCCCCTATTTTTTAGCCACGTTTTGTGACTGACATATTTTGTTTGTTTTGTTTGATGTGGTAATGTGATTGAATGATTGAGGTGACACATGTTTAATATATGCACTACACTAGTTGGCTTCAGCCACACCTTCCACATGCAAATTAATATTGCATCATGTGCAGACTTTTTCATCTCAAGTTGCTCTGCATGACGACGTCGCCCTAGCTCTCTCTCTAAATACCTGCAGCAGATGTAACACCTGCCTGCATTGTGCATCTATTCCCATTATCTTTACAATGAAGCTATAAGTGGCCTCTGGGTCATTCTTTAATCTGCAGGTCTGGGCCATGAGGGGATCTACAGGAAGAACGGCGCCAAGTCCAGGATAAAACAGCTGATGGACGAATTCCGCAAAGATGCCCGGAACGTCAAGCTCCGCATCGGAGACAACTTCATCGAAGACGTGACGGATGTCCTGAAGAGGTTCTTCAGAGAGATAGATGATCCCATCTTCATGGCCGACCTGCACCCACTGTGGAAAGAGGCTGCAAGTGAGAATGCATCTGTGCTACTAGCATTGCTAGCATTGCTAGCATTACTAGCACTACTAGCATTACTAGCATTACTAACATTGCTAGCATTGCTAGCATTACTAGCACTACTAGCATTACTAGCATTGCTAGCATTTCTAGCATTACTTGCACTACTAGCATTGCTAGCACCAGTGCTACTGTATGATTATTGGTAGCCAGCAGTACATCTGCTCTACATGCTTTGCTTTATATTATGTATACCTAATAATAATAATAATAAATACACAAAAATGCATTGACATAATTAAGAGAATGTGTAAATGGGTTTGTGTGGGGCTGTGTGTGTGCGTGTGTGCGTGCGTGTGTGTGAACATAGAACGCCCCCAGAAAGGGCAGCGTCTGGACCGGTATAAGGAGCTCATCAGGAGTCTTCCTCGTGTCAACAGAACCACACTGGCTGCACTTGTCAGCCACCTGTACCGGTAGGCACACACACACACACACACACACACGCACGCGCACGCGCACGCACACATTCACACACTGGCTGTGGAGAGGTCACACACACGATGGGTTCATCTTGAATGTCCAGTAGTGTGTAGCAGATCTGCCTTCATTCTCCCCATGTTGGGTTCCCCAGGGTCCAGAAGTGTGCGGACCTGAACCAGATGTGCACCAAGAACCTGTCGCTGCTGTTCGCCCCCAGCCTCTTCCAGACGGATGGGAAGGGTGAACACGAGGTCAAGATAGTGGAAGATCTGATTGACAACTTCCCCTACGTCTTTGATGTGAGTGTCACGCATGTCGAAGATGGTTTTATTACATATAAATGTTGTGGACATAGTGGAGATAACATACTGGTAATCATTATTTTATTATTACATAACGTATATAAACATATGTTTTTTTGCATTGCCAGTCAATAAATTATGTTAATTATTGTGGTATGGTTTTGTGTTCCTGCATTTAATGAACCTCTCAAGAGACTAATATGACCCCCAGCACCTGCACCCACCTGACATTCCGTTAAATGAACAGGCACACAGTTTCTCCTCCAATCGATTGCCAAAAAACAGGCAGAGATGTCTGATTGACCCCTTCTAATCTGAGTGTCTAGTTGCTAAGATGATTCAATGAAACTTTGAGGAAAATGTCCAGCCGCTGAGCGTTTAGTCGCCGGACGCCTTTTTGCTCACTGTCGCTTGTTCTTTTGAATTTGTGTCAAATTATGTTTTGAAAAGGGTGGAGCTGTAATAACTACCTGCCCACATCGGCCTGAGTGCCTTGGGCTACCTGGGTTTGAAGCCCGCGCCATTTCCCAATCCTTCCCAACATCTCTCCCCTACTTGCTTCCTGTCTATCTTCACTTTCCTATCAAATACAAGTAAAAAAATAAAATAAAAATTTGTTTTGAAACATTCAAAATACAATTGTGAAACATTTTCCTTCTAAAGTAATGGTTTGACAGGAGTCTTATTCAGTGCCTAAATGTGGTTTTGGTCCAGCCTTTGATACAGAGATAAATAATTGTGTCTGATTTCTGAGGCGAACAGCTGTTCTTGCTAAGGTCCATGTTGAATGTCTGTCCTCATGTGTGACAGATTGACGACGAGCATAAGACCCAGATTGAACTGGAAATCAGCCTTATTACCACATGGAAGGACACACAGGTAACAACACTGTTAATCCTATATTACCATGCCAATAAGCCAATGGGCATTCTTTTTACTCTGCATATTTCACATAACGGTATGTTTTCTCTGAAGCTTTCGCAGGCTGGAGACCTGATTATTGAAGTCTATCTAGAAATGAAGATCCCTGATTGCTGTATAACCCTTAAGGTGATGTGTTCCACTGTAACTGTGACACTGAACATGTTTTTTAAATGTAGAATCTGGTAACACAAACCTAATGTCCAGTTGTAATGCAATATAATTTAATATGAAGTTATATTTTTAACTGCCAATTAGAATTAAGTTTTACTAAATGATTCTTTGTAAACTTTGCAGGTGTCTCCTACGATGTGTGCTGAGGAACTGACCAATCAGGTTCTGTACATGAGGAACGTCCCCGCTGGGGAGAGAGACGTCTGGATGGCGTTTGAGGCCATTGAAGATGGACAGCTTGGTGAGCTTACCCTGGTTAATACAGCGGTCTGCTTTACATACACATCAGCAGGCAAATTGCTAAATAGGGATATTATATAACCACAATATATTTTGATATTGTTAATTGTATTTGTTATAATTATTAATTTGTACTGGTAATGCATAGAGCACAATGTTTGATTACATTATTGTGTGGAAAATATTTAAACTACACCTTTATAAGATAAACTGGGAGAGAGCTGAATTTTAACAATTTATAACAAAATGGATGAGTTTAAAACTCAAAAGTGAGATTTTCAAAGTGTTTTAAATAAGCTGGTGTGTGTTTCTGGTAGATGGAACCAGGGTAAACACAGAGACAAGCTAAAGAAAGCTGATGTTGAGCCTGTGAAAGCTAATGTTGAGCCTGTGAGAGCTAATGTTGAGCCTGTGAGAGCTAACATGGAGCCTGTGAGAGCTAATGTTGAGCCTGTGAAAGCTAATGTTGAGCCTGTGATATTGCAGAGAGACCGTTGCACCCCAAAGAGAAGGTTCTGGAACAGGCCCTGCAATGGTGCAAAATGGCCGACCCAAGCTCTGCCTACCTGGTGGTGAAGAAGGTTCCCAAAGGAGAGGGAATTAACATCCTTACAGGTAAGAAAACGCATGTGCACACACATACACACACACGCACACACACACACACACACACACGCACACACACACACACACACACACACACACATACTGAATCGCTGTGTAAGAAGTTATATTCTGGTTCGTCCAGCATACAAGAGTGAGATCATGAAGATCGGCCTCCTCCGCTGTCGAGAGGAGCCTCCTAAACTCCTGCAGGGGAACAAATTCCAGGAGAGAACCTTCCAGATTAAAGACCACAAGTTCCTTCTGCTCAAAGACAAGAAGGTATCTTCTGATTTGAACTGCTTTACTGACACACACGTAGCACGAAGATGTGTAGCTCCAACTCTTGTTGCTTTAATTCCAGTTCCAGTCAAATCCCGTTTCTGTACTCTGCTCCCAGATGAAGTCTAAAATGTGGTCATATCTTTTTCAGAGCATCAAACCAGAGAAGGAGTGGTCTCTAAAGACTATGAAGATCTACATTGGCATTCGCAAGAAGCTGAAAGCCCCAACAAGGTAGCCATAACCCTCCTTTGTATTTCCAGTAATTATAATAATAATAATAATACATTTAATTTGCAATGCACATTTAAACAAATCTCAAAGTTCTACAATGTAGAATCATAAAAAACTGAACTTTTTTTAATTGAATTTTATTTTGATAAATAAAGAATAGCAACTTAGTACAGTATTATTTTCACATAACTTTTTTATATATGCAATGTGTAGTGGTATTTGGAAATGATGCAGTAGTTTTTGCTTTTGGACTAGTGGTTTTTAATATGTTTATTGCACTTAATGAAATACCATGTATACCAATGAAATGGTACACATTTGAATTACATTTGTATTTGTATTTATAGATGGGGTTTCACAGTGATATCAGATAAACACCAGCTGTAAGTATGACTTCACTCAGAACCAATCCCTGCTAACTGGGCTTTACAAATACAAATTACATTAAATGAATGAAAGAAAGGAAGACTCTGGAGACAGTTGCAACGCACCAACGGGCCCAAAGGGCTGCAGCATCTGCCGTAGCAGAAGCAAAACAGCGGGTGTGGGAGAGCTTCGGAGAAGCCATGGAGAAAGACT
>JAODUK010070102.1:0-16566 GCA_027564635.1 Typhlichthys eigenmanni
TTTATCAAATTATGATCATGATTTATGTTAGGCCAGCAGAGAAGGCCTTGCTGGCCCTGACGGCCCACCACTGGTGAAATACCAAGTGATTAATTAAAAGGCCTGATACCAATATGACCACTAAATATCAACCAAACTGGTACAGAACTGGCTATTCAATAAATACAGTATACTGTAGGTTACTGTATTTATACAAAACACAGGGTGAACACTGTTCTTAAACATTTCTTCCTTCCCTGGCCTTAAACATTCCCTCATTTTAAACTGTGGGAAAAAAGGAAAACATTTATTTGTAAGTTTTATTTTAGTGCAGTACACTCAAATCAGCAAAACAACAGCAACTGTCTTGTCATTCAATGTGAATTCTTGCAAAGAGTTTTCATTATCCGTCTTTGGTGAATGAATGCATTTTAGAATGCTAGTGACATCTTTGGTGAGAGAAGCACACCTGCGGCACATAAACCAGTCAAGTCAGCTGTGTCCATGACAGCCGTCCTCTGGGTCAGGATCATTCCTGATGACAAGGCAGTAGTTTGTTCTTAAGTGCCGACATCTTCATTGAGCGGGTTGGATGGTCCAAACACAGTCCACACTAGCCAAACTCTTTTTGAAAAGATGTGTGCAGGCTCTTGAGATATTTGTAGTTGTATGGTTGCTTGCATGTCTACATGTCAGGGATACAATATTGGAGTACATTTGTTTTTAAATCTGACAGTGAAATTAATTGTGTAATTTGTCCTCAGTGACCAAATTGTCACTTTTCCTGAGAGCCAGAAAGAATGCCCTTGCATGACTTTCCAAAACATTGCCTGCCATCCATCCATCCATCCATCCATCCATCGTCAATTGCTTATCCGTAGTCAGTTTGCGGGGGCAGCAGCTCCAGCAGGGGACCCCAAACTTCTCTTTCCCTTGCCACATTAAACAGCTGGGGTTAATTAACCGGGGGATCCCGAGGCGTTCCTAAGCCAATGTGGAGATATAATCTCTCCACCTAGTCCTGGGTCTTCCTCCCAGCTGGGCCTGCTTGGAACACCTCCCTAGGGAGGCGCCCAGGGGGCATCCTTATCAGATGCCCGTACCACCTGAACTGGCTCCTTTTTACGCAAAGGAGCAGCGGCTCTACGCTGAGTTCCTCAAGGATGGCCGAGCTTTCCCCAAAACATTACTCACCCAGTTAATAATAGCTTGCACAATGAACAATCAAACATATTTCTCACATTTTGGTTTCTCAACCAAAATCACTATCTTAGAAGATACCATGGCTGTGCCACTTCCAGATTTTGCCCGCAAACTAAGCGCCCCAGCGCCTCACACCCACACGTGCAATCAGCTGATTGTTCCCAGCCATGTGGGTGTGAGGGCATATAGGCTGGAGGGTTCCTTCAGGGTTTGTGGGTTATTGTATGCGTTTGTTCTGTTCTGCGACTGTTACGCGCTTTCCTTTGTTTTGAGTAGTCCCGTTGGTTTGTGTTTTATATTCAGATATTAAACGCTGAGCACAGGCTCGTCCTGTTCACCTGCCCCTGCTTTGGTTGCCTGCACTCACCCTCACCCTGTGCTGTTACAGGCTGGGCTGATAATCTGGCATATCATTTGTTTTTACAAATGATATGACAGAGATGCCAGGTACCATATTTGTAAATGAGATTTACAAACATTTTTGACCAAGGACCAGCCCATATGGGATAGTGGATCATTTCTTATACTGACACCAGGCTGGCCCAACCGGTCACCCTCTTTGCCTAGGCTCCGCCCCACCCCTCCCCCTCTGACCTGTGTTATTATGTCAGACTCCACTGCCCGACTATGCTCTCATCTAAATTTATTTATCTTAGATTACAGTCTGGAAACCCTGATCACATTAGTGTTTGCACAGCTACATTGCCAGCGGCCCAATCAGCATGGTTTTGTGAGATGACGTTGAAGTCAAGCGTGTTTCTAAATGGTGGTAGAGCTAGATGAGGAGATCAAAACAATAGCAACGCTGGATTGGTTCAGCGCTGTCCAATAGTTTCAAAATTAACCAGAGGTCGTCAAAATGTAAACAAGTGGTGCAGAGAATTTGCAGGCCAAAAGAAAAACACAGAAATCAAATGTGCAAATATGGCAAACGTTTGCGGCTGGGACTGCAGTATCTTCATCAGCAGTAGGCTACCAGACTATGCAACAGTTGCAACAGGCCTCCTCTATCCACAGTTGAAAGTGGAGAGGTGGCCATGCACTGCCAGACTGAAGGAGCAGGCTTGTGACAGAAAAGCCGAAGGGGCACAGAGTGAGCAGGAGGAGATTAGTTGAAGCGGTAAAGGTAAGCATGGAGCTTTATCATTAACAGGGACATTCTGACAGGGAGGTAGTCTAGGTGTGCAATGCCATAATGACAATGATGTTCATTCATTAAATTAATGCTGACTCGATTATAAGACAATCGTAAGGTTTTCATGAAGTGAGGCAATCCGCAATCACAGTGACAATCTGACTGACATCAGTCAATGTCATTTAACGCATAATACACCATATTTTGAAGCTGTATAGTTCCCTAGTGCAGTCAAAACTTTGACTGACTATAATATTAGAATGATTAGGCTTAATAAAAGGTTTCCTTGATTAAAATGCACAAACAAGCTGTTTAGTAAAGACTTACAACATTTGTGTTAAAATATATGCATGTGTACTTAATGTATAAACAACAGACAAGTTGTCCTACAGTATATCAGACAGGTTTCATGGCCATTTAGGACAGGTTATTTGATATAAATTATCCTAATGTTACTATCTGATTTGTGGGGTAGCTCTAAACTAGGCTACATTCAGTTCAAGTTGTTTGGTGCTGTTGAGTGCCGTCCATTGAGCATACACCTTCATGTGATGCTGTAGGTGCAATCATCAGTGTTGGGCAAGTTACTCAGAAATAGCAATACCTTACTATTTACTTATTACTCCTTCAAAAAGTAATAATATTACTTTACCTATTGCTGGGTAATAAAAGTATTTAGTTACGTTAATATAGTTACATTACTATATTACTTTCACAATCACTACCTTGCAAGCACCTTGTAGCAATACTGCTACAGTACAGTATAGTTCTAAATAACAACAAAACCATCGGAAAGCAACAACAACACAACAACCCACAATATGTCATACTTTGAAAGCAACTACATCAAGGGAACAAAAAAACTAATAGTATCACATACAAACCTTTAAATGTCTGAGAGTATGTATTTAAATGCTGGCTGGAGGAGGCATTGCCATATAACATAGTTATTAGTTTAAAAATGACAAATCATCTTTGAGAGGGGGTGGGGGGGGGTGGGGGGTTAAGCCTGAGCATGCACCGGAATGACTTGCATAACTGCAACGATAGTGGAAGGGGAGGTGTTTATTCAGAAGAACGCCTTTCTTTGCCCATTTGCTGTATATGATTGAATAGGTTCGCCCAGACCTTATGCAACGCCCACCTTCTTGCTCATGGGTTTCTCAGATTAAGAAACAGGCTCAACTGACAGTAACCTGAAGGACTTACAAACTGTCCGGCACATCTGAAAATATTGCCAAAAACACTTTCAGCAAGAAATGTTTTTCATAAAATTGCACAAAAAAAAGTATGTGGGCTGTAATGCAAGACAGAGTACACTGCTTTATAAAACGTGAAAAATAGTACAGGCTTTAAGACAAGAATGTCTCAAATAGTGTTTTATGTGCAGTACTGTAACCCTTTCACTAATGAAATATCAGCTCATATTGCAACAACAGTGGTACATGCATCAATTGCACTGAACCAGATGATTCCAATGAAATACCTCTTTATCATGGGACAGTACACTAATGAAATCAGCTGGTTCAACAACTTTCCTTGAAATACCTTGTCTTCTATTAAATCCAGAAGCAACAAAACATCTGCTGCTATTAGCGGTGTTTATGGCTCATGGGATTAGATTTGGAGTCCGCTGCCAAAGAAGGCTCTGATAATATCATCAATATCACTTTTCATTTTTCTAACCTGAAGACCTCAAGCCAACGTACTGTAGCAGGTTTTGCCTGACCCCTAATTCACACTGGTGTGAAAGGATCATCGAACGTGAGCGGTATACTAATGATATTAAGAACATCATTATGCTTGAATGTGTTTGGTGAGTGTATAGGAAACACAGAGGGGTGTTTGTGACATCTTCCCTGTCACATGATGCTTTCATTAGGCGACTGAATAAACACATACGCTATAAAGTCAAGGAACGCCTGATCAAACATGACCTTCCCTCTACCAGTCCTCCATGTTAAAACTCCAAAGCAAACAAATGTTGAATCCTACCCTCTTAAGATGTCAATGGTGCTGTGACAGTGACACAGCAACGTTTTGGATCCGAGTCTGGTTAGTCTATTTTGCTTTGCCCATGTTCAATATCCCGTGTCTGATACAGGTTGTGTGTAAATGGATGAGTTGTAAAGGCTACGTTACAGTCAAACACAAACAAATACACACACACACACACACACAGGTCATTAAGATGACACAAGATGACAAGCGGAAACCGTTGCAGAACAGTGAACATGTAGTCCTGGTGCTGACACAGAGACTGGTTTTTGCTTTGTTGTCATAATATCTATAGCCATTAGAGATAGATGACTCACTGTTGGCTTCCCTCTGCGGCAATATTACCATCATATATTACCAGCTGGAACAACAAGAGCTAACTCACCGACTGCATTTGCACAGTCATCAGATTGTTAATTTGGTTTAATTTTTTGGGGCTGAAGCACTATACCACCACCCACTGGAAGTTATAAGCTTTCTGCCAGGAATGACAAAACGTCTGCCGTGCCATCAAAGCTGTGGCACTTTTCTGAACTCTTGTCCCCATGAAGCGTTTTCACCCTCAGAACTTTTTTTCTCTTTCTATCCCGCTCTCTCTCTCCCTCTCTCTTTCTCTCTTTCATGTCGACTGCACATCAAACTGAATTTTGAGATGTATTCTGCGTATCTGAGAGTCACAGTGTCCCTTTTCCCGCCTTAAAAATGCAATTGGAATTCGGGGAGCTTGTCAGGAGAAATCTGTCAAAAGTGCTCAGTCGAGTCACTGGGGCCTGAGGAACACAATAGCTCCTGAACCGGTGGGGGCTTACACTGGGAACTCAGATGTGTCACAAATGGACACTGCCGATCAGAGGGCCAATTTCCATCCCGACAACCACATGATAATCCCTAGTGTTGCCCTTCAGCAATGCACACAATCCTATCCTCGCAGTAGTCTTAGGGCATGGTTTAGGAGTTCCCAGAACTCCTGTATGCTGTCTTCTCCTGCTCATTTACTCTATCACGTCACTTCTCATTTCTTTAGATAAGCAAATGAGCTTCCGATCTTCTCCTTTTTTACTGGCCCTAGCCAGGTCTCCCTCAACAGCAAGGGCGGGGCTTGAGACTGGCCCAACCAGAAGTTCCCAAGGAGTTGAGCTGCCTCGCTAGTGGTCATGTAACAGTACAGTACTGACAAACAGTTAGATGTCGTAACTGATCTTTAACAACTGAATAGGCACACCAGTGTTGCACAGAATATTTGGCAAGACACACTGTGAAGAGATCCAATGATGACAATTATAAAAACTATACTAAATGGGAAATCTGATTAAAATGGAAAATGGAAATCCTAACTGAACAGAAAAATCTGTCACATTCTTGGATTACTCTAAATGGGAATAGTGGCCAAACATCCCCCAAGGACAACTATAGCAACATTAAGGTAAATACTATACCACATACTGTATATTTAAACTACTTATTCATGTGATTCATCACCACTGCTTGTAGTATAGTGTGCATTTCCCCGCCATACATATTCATGGAAGGACAGGGACTATGTAGTAGCCTAGAATGTTTCCAGTAAAACTATAAAACAAACAGATTTGTTCAGATTAAGTGGGAACAGCAGGTATAGTGCAATTGTTTGACCTCATGATAAAATACAACATTTGGGCTCTCCTACGGCACACCTGCATGGAGGTAACAGAGTGTCAACACAGGCAGTTTCCTCATAAACAGAGGCAGAGGAACAGATGGATGGCATGGGGGAAAGGTGTCAGCACTTGCGAAGGAACAAAACATTCAATCACAAAAGAGACACTGGCTCCGGCCCCCGTTGAGTAGCCATGGCTGCTCCAGTTTCTTTCCGCTTTTTAGGCTAAACTTTTGTAGCGCTCCTCCAAAATGTGTTGAGAACATTTTTAATCAGCTCAGCCGGGTGTGCGGAGAGAGATATGCAGTGGAGGTGCGGGAGAGAGAAATGGGGGAGACCGTTAAGATCACCCACCGGTTCTCTCACCTCAAGTTGCAGTGACTCAGCACAGAGAACAATGAACACTTTTCTATTCATAAGCTGTGCCCCTGAGGAGATTGTAATGACTATGGCACAAACACATACGTATTAAGCGCACCTTTTACAACAAACAAACACACAATATTTTCACTGCCACTTCCCAGCTACTTTTTGTAAAAAGATTTACCTTAATTAAGAATAATAAATAAAAGTTTTTTTCTGAACAAATTGCCCGCTAAAGTGAGGATGTCAATAATAGTTAATGTAATTTGTGTTAAAAATCCTAATGACAAAGTACCAAATTATATGCAATTAAAACCTACAACACTGGTTGTAAAGAGATCCAAATTTATCAAGATCAACTCAAAACTGAAGTCTTACTTAATCTTGAGGGAAACTAAATATTACAGGATTCCGGCTAATCCTACTCCCTGTGTGGTTTTATAACTCAATATTGATGTGCCCCCTATGTTCACATGGAACATATTTCAATCAAATAGCCTACTGTGTTTCATATGCATTTACAACCCTCTTCCTATTCCTTTATATATCTGGTGTGACAATGTTTTATTTTAAACCCATGTTGTCCAACTTTGATTTTTAATGCATTTGCATGCAAACATTTACACATTGGAGTTAGTGTTGACAGTTAAGTGTGTTCAATATTAAACAGTTGCAGTGAAGCATCGCTATTTATTTCATAAGTATGTTCCTTAAATAACACCAAGATCTTTTAGCATTTTGTGATTTTGTGTGTTTTTCAGGAAGGTCCTTCTTTTCAGAAGCTGTCCTTTCAGAGATGAGAGACGGAAGCTGGCAAAGGAAAAACACGGCTTAAACATAAACACGGGCATTTTTCCCAAGGGAAAAATCAGCTCAAATAAACTTTCTGTCCAGTTGTTACTTACTGTTGAAAATACACTAGTTGGTATACAGAATATTGCGCAATGGGGGCATGTTTTAATTATGTTTTCAGTCATCACATATGTGATAATGATGTTGTAGACAAAAACAGTTTAGACCTTGATCCAAATACTGTAGGACGCACCAGTACAAACATGGTCAACCTTGTGTTACAGTACATACTTACAGGACATGAATAGCAGTGGGTTTCATTGAAAGCCAGCCATTGATGAATGAATGAACCTTGACTGAATAATATTTACGGAGATCATCCAGAACAGTGTGTTTTGGCCGAAGGTCACACATCATCTCGAGGAGACAAGCAGCACAGACCTAGCAAGCCATAAACAGAAACTTTGCTTAAAGCACGATGAGAGACCGCTTGGAAGAGCTGAGAAGGAGGGCTCAGGAACCCTCTGAGCCAGTTGGTGAGCTACAAATGAACACAACCTCTGAAGACCCAGATGAGGTCGAAATCACAGTACGGCAAGCTGTGGTATTTGAGGAAGAGCCAATCATTGTAAACTTCCTGACAAAGGCTCAGTCTATCCATGATGACATCGCTGCTCTAGAGACAGAGGTACTTTACATGAAGCCACACAGAATTAACCCAAGATGTTACTATATATACATCAATGGGTATAGTGTATTTTGTTGGGATCCTTGATAAGTAACAATTAATTTTATATTTACATTGATACATAGTCCAACATATCTGTCAATAGAAGTGATGATGATGAAATAATACATTGAAAAATTAAAAAGCTAAGCAAAAAACTTTACGTATATGCACTATGTCCAGGTTGTGAAGTTCAGCCAACAGCAAAAGACCCTAGTGGCAGCTATGCGTCGGTTCAGCGTGATGAAGAAGGAAAGCAGTATAACGCGGGACATTAAGCTGCAGGCAGAGAGGATCCACAGGAGCCTTGATGGCCTTGCAAAACAGGCCCAGAAAACTGAGGACCAACAGGGAGCAAATGCAGCCACTACAAGAATCCAACGCTCGCAACATGCAACCCTGCACAGACAATTCCAAAAGGTAGGAGGTGTGTCTGGTTTTAGTTTGTCCTGACTCTGTGTGGTTTTGGATATTTATTTCTATTGAAAGATGTGGCTTTTTGTTTACAAGTTAATAAATATCGTAGTTGAGGCTACATTAAAGGTCTATGATACAATGCAACAAATCTTTTGTCAAATTCAAAGAAAATCTCAGAATCTGCTACAGTAGCTGCCTGTTCTGTGTGCACTGGGGAAAAATGCAGGTGTTTCTAAAGTACACAGACCTGGCAGTTAAAATGGTGACACAAACAAGGTTGGTATACAATATATGAGAACATAAGCAAAATGCTACTAACAGTTTATCTTTACCAGAATGTCTTAGTTGGAGGGGCTCCTCATCATACAGTACACATGTATGAGAGTATGTAACCATCTTTAAACCCTGAACAGGCCTGCATCATCATAGACAATGCCATGACATGAAACATGCATGAGAAAAGCAACATAACTAAACACAATGCAACACACACAACATAAAACAACCAAACAGAAAGAGGAGGAGCATGGGAGGTGACGGGTTGTCCACAATTAACTCAATGAATGATAAAATGGCGGGGAGGGACTTGTGTAATAATAAGCGCCTGCCTGCTAAGGGTCAAAGAGTAGGGTGAGTCAGCTGCGTTTAGTGGATCAGCTGAGTGGTCACGTATTGGCCAGCTAACGGTACGCTCAATTGGTGCAGACTGAACCACACAACACTAATCTAGCATTGGCAGTGCATCAATGTTGGTGGCAGTGGATGGAGCACCCCTATATAGCATTGAAGGGAGTTTATTTGTTTGGACCAAATTCAAATATTCCATAAAAAATTTCAAATATCAACAATCTTTCTACTGAATAGCTGATTCCACCTTTAATAACCAAACACCATACTGTATCTTTGATGTTGTGTTTTCTATCCTATATATTTACTCTCTTGACCAATTCTTCTCTTGCGTTGCCTGTAGGTAATGTTGCAGTATAATGAAGGGCTGCTGAACAAGCAGGAGCGCTGTAAGAATTTCATTATCCGCCAACTGGATGTATCAGGGCGGGAGGTGACAGAAGAGGAGGTGGATGAGATGGTTACCACGGGAAAATGGGAGGTCTTCAATGAGAACCTTCTCAACGATGTTAAGATCACACGGGCCCAGCTGTCTGAGATTGAACAGCGACACAAGGTCAATGGCATGGCCCTTAAAAATACATCTGGAGTGTGGGAAGATATTGTTTTCTGTTGTCTTATTTGCATATTTAAATGTGGAAGATGGTAAATATTTGAGACAACCTCTTTGCTTTCGTTGATTCTCTTTCTAAACAAAGAATCAAGCAACTTGTTCGAAGGGGAATTAATATATTCTGCTACAGTGTATGAACTACATACTGTAAACTAGTTGGAATTTAAATAAAGAACTATTCTTTTTTTTTCCAATGTACAGTATAGATTATAAATACAAAAATAATATTCATAACAAAATTGGTGATATCATAACATGTTATTATTAGATTAATAAAAACAAACATACAGCATGTGTAATTGAAAGCTTGTAACAATTAAATACATTTTGTTCCTAACATTCTACATACATATGTAGTTTTCCCTTCCTGTGCAGGTTCACAGCTGGTAAACAAATATAATAAAATATTATCCTTCTCAATATCTAACATCCGCCTTCTTCCATAATAGGAGCTCATGAACCTGGAGAACAACATGAAGGAGATTAAGGATCTATTCATGGACATTTTCCTGCTGGTAGAGGAACAAGGATCCTATATCAACAACATCCAGACCAACGTTGAGAATACACAGGACTATGTTGTCGCCTCCAGTGAGAAGTTCAAGACGGCAGCCAGGTATAAGAAGAAGAACCCTCTTCGACAGCTGTGCTGCTGCTGCTGCCCCCCATGGAGATGTTGCTTATAGATGTTGCTTATAGGACCTACAGGATTGGTCGATGTACATTGCATTTTGTATTTTTTTAACAGTTAAATCAATTAGTTCAAGCCCCATGGATCAATGTATATTGAATGCACTTGTTTCTTGCCAGAGGATATCAGAGAACTACAATATACAGTAGAGTGATAGCTCTACCAGCTTCTTATTGAAGACTATCGCTGTCATCTGACAGAGGTCACAAACAAGACATTGCAAAGGGCAGCTGTATAGCTAAAGTAACATTTTCAGAACATTGTTTTACTTTCAGGGAGGACCACATATACTGTATTTAATTTATTTTTTTATGGGCATACACAAAGTATATTCTGTAAGTAACATATTCATATTAGTGGAACTAATTAAATATATTTTTAGACTGATTCCCACATAAGGCTGCATTCAATTTTAGTTCATTCAGTAAGACAATGTTGAGCAGCCACTCACTTACTCTCTCATTAAGCAGATAATCAGGTAAATTACTGTTTTGTTAACACTATCTATCAGTTTGCCATTGCCTCCAGTTATGTTTTCTCTCAAATGGAAATGTTATTTTTTCTCTAATCAATATAGCTTCTCTAATGTTCATTTCAACCAACAATCAAGTTGTCCAGAGACTCATTTTAGGGATTATATATTTATTTAAGAAATTCATATTCACCTGCCCACAAAGACACTGAGTGTGTCTCTATAAACTTAAAAGGGAGCAACAGAGCAAAAAAAAAAATATATATATATATACACAAATATATTTCATAAATACATAAAAGTTCAGATAAATTCCATGAACCTCACTGTTTGGTGTTATCTCAAATAGTTACAAGGAAGGTAGGACTTGAGGAAACCCTGTTGGTAGTCACATTTTCAATGAAAATGTGGTTAAGTTCACCTTGAGCACCATCCTGATTGTATAAGAAACATGTAATGTGTTGACGTGAACGGAACGGCAGAATACAGTATATCATCTGAAGCAGCTGAAAGTAATTTGTGAGTTGCAGTATAGTACAGAGACCTCCAACTCCTCATCACTTCCCACTGTGTTCACACTCTCATTCACACCTCACTGCTTCTTGAGTGTGTCCTATGAACTATTTGGATATTAGACTTGTATTCCAAGAAGTATGATGAAAGCAAATGACAGAAAATTGACTCACTTGAACAGTAAACAAGGGTGTTAAAACATTTCCTTTTTGCCTAGTGGCTGTGTTAGCAACACGTCCAATTTAGCTATTGTTGAAGCTGCCAAACTGTTTTGCACAAAACAGTATGATAACATGCAAGTATGTTCAGCAGCACAAAATAGGGCAAATTGTGTAGCCTACAGCTGCTACAAAATACCTAGTAACCCCAGGTTAATCACAGGGCAATAGTCAGTTGTCTCCAATTTCAAAGACTTCAAACGAGTTAGCATGCCACTGTCAAAGGCTGTAAAAAGGATAAGCAACAATAAGTTATTGCAGATGATAATGGTTTGCTGTATCTCACTCATTGGCAGCATGAGTCAGATACAAACAAGAGAGCTAAATTCACAGCATGGTTATGATGATCCTTTGTTAGACAGTGCAGAAGAGACCATGGCGTTGGTGTCATGACAATACTGTACAGGTGAACTGGGTGTGCCAGAGCTTAACTAGAAACTCTGGTTTGACTGCTATACTGTTACAGTGCATACTGTACTATACGCCATAGCTGCTGAAAGCACATCATCACACAAATGTGTAAATAACCGTTATTTCCATCAGAGAAAATAGAAAAATACCATTAAAATACCTTATTATCAAGCCTGCTACAAAAAAAGATTATTAGCAATATAAGCTATAATGATGGATCTGGCACTTTTTTGTGAAAGTGATACTACTACTAATACTATACAAATGTATTGTCTTGTATGTATTGTATTGTATTCAAATGTATTAGGTTTATGTAATTTTAAAGTAAACAAGAGGAAGGAGGGTCATGAAAGTCGAACACATGGGGGAAAAAATGTTTAAAAAGTAAATTCTAGCCTAAAGGTATTTTTTGTGAGACAACATATCTGAGATGTTTAAATTGTAGTGGACAATCAATTTCATTATTATTTTTGCCATGTCTGGTTGAATGGAAAGCAAGTCAAAATGTCATTTGCAGATACTATCTGGCCGAGGCCAGATCAAATTTAAAAATATAAAACGAGATAACTGCACTAGATTGACTGCTGCTAGTCTTCAATTTACTTCCTGACAAAACCTTAATAGAAAAATACCTGCTTCATTAAATATTTGTTTCAGAAGGGGACACGTATCAAATGGCACGTCAAATGTAGGCTATTATACCATGCAGTATACATCGTATTCTTGCCAATGATTCCATGTACCATAGGCATCCTTAAGCAACAAGAATGACATCTAGTGTTCACATAAAATAGTGCAGGTTTATAACACAGGTTCTAATCTTTTAATCATTTTATTGGATTACAAAAAAAATATTGTAGAAAACAATTCTGAAATGCTACGTAGATATCTGTAGAACATAAATTAGAGTGCAAAATCCACATACAGTATATGGGCAGTTTAACATATTACAAACTTTAATTTAGCCACCCAGCACGAAAGCACACATTTATATTGTGCCGTGATTGGCTAGTAAAACATACACAAACTTTGGTCTAGGAGGGTTGGAGTTATACATAAAGTCATCATAGATTCATATCAGCCAGGTCACAAAAACACTGGGCCATGGGAGCAGAACAAGCTTTGACCCTCAGACATTCACAGGCAGGTCAGCCAAGGTCCCCTGGTTCTCTACCCTGAGGCCAACTGTGTTTTATCAACCTCTCGGCTGTGTGAAGCCATGCTACACCCACTTTAAAAGGGAAATACACCAGCTAAACATTTAAGTTAATTTGAAACATGTTGAAAATGCCATTCTTTCAGAAATTAATTACATTATTTGATTGTTGATAATGTACAATTGAAATTTTGAAATGGATGAATGCCTTTAATGGGGTCTTGGTTCTGAAACTCTGCACTTTATAGTTCCAATTTAAATGTCAAAATGTGAGTTGAACAGTTTCATTCAACTGTGGGCTGATGCTGAAAAGGCCATTACAGTTCCTTGGTTAATTGATCGACCCTGTTGTAATGCAGTTCTGTAAAAGGTTATATAATTGTCATTAAAATGTGCTCCGTTTATGAGCGACTTGGCAGATGTCATAGAAAAAAAACTACAACCACATAAATGGGTAATATATTGTACATTTACTGCATTGGGCTATATTTCACATAAAATGCTATATTACACATAGCCCATTGCAATTGCAATTAAGCAAATTACAGCAAGTACAATTACAAGCATGAAGGAGCAGGTAGCTCAGGGATCAAACTTGTAACCTTTCAGTTGAGACTCAACGGCTCAAACCACAAACCTATCCTGACCCTGCTTATGGGTGTGTAAAATTATGCATTTATCTGAGTCACATAAGTCAATCCAGATGATTAACACATTAGGTGACAGCAACAGGTGAATTTGTACATATGTCAAGCTGGCTGCCTTTCACACTGGTGGCCTTAAAGATTATCAGAAACCTCTGAACAACATCAAAGCAGTCCCTTATGAGTAAAACCAGCTGCAGTTATATAGAGCTGACATACTTTTACTGCCTGTTTTTATCACTGCCATCAAATTCAGAACAGAGATGTATTGGGCTCCTCAGCATGTGATAAATCAAACAGATAATGTTCAATAGAAGCAGGCTAGCTATTGAGACACCAACAATGATTTTGCTTTGCTAAACTCTGAACCCTGTACCTGCAATGTGTACCATTTAACACCCTGGTAAACTCAACGTCTCAAAGATTTGCTGAGGCCACCTCTTATCTTGTTTATAATGCAAACATGAATGGAAGTAAGCAAAGGCTGAGCAGTCTGACAAGTCTTTGAAAACATTCATATAGCTAAGATGCGTCCTTGTGAAATGTGCCGTAGCTGCTTTTCAGACACATAACAATACATACTTATCCTGAGGTAGCCTACAGTATACATAAAGCACAGGACAGATTTCCTGTGCTTAGTCATTTTCAACTTTATTATATTTTATTTTTAAACTATACAGCATGTGTGTGTGTGTGTGTTATATTGTAACTTTTTCGTTATATTGTGCTCTTGCTGTTTATGTATTGAGAGTGGAACGCAAAGTACGACTTTAATTGTAGAGGGATACTTTTTTTAAATAAAATACATGACAATAATATGCATTAAAACTTACTGTATGGTAGTTCTGATTCACTGGAAGCTATTAGTATAGTTAGTCAGTATACTTTTTCTGTTGTTCTGTAGCAATGATTAAGAAAGCATTTTCAAATGAGCAACTCCAGGCCCAGCAGTAGCATCCTAGACTATTGATTCTAACTAACGCATTATGCATACAGCTGAATAACAACCAAGAAAGGATACATGTTCAATTGTAATTTGTGAGTATCCTACTGGCACACTGGGGCACAGGGTCAGTGTCAACTATCAGTGTGAAACCCACGAAGCAGACAGATGCAGTATACACATCTGTGTATCCACTGTGGCTGTTACTTTGACTCATGAGATCACTTCATACTTTGTGATGGATGGACTATTCTTCAATCTTTTAATGTTCAACACATGTGAAACTGCGTAGAACAAAGGGAAAAAGTGATTTTCACAGAGCCCTGTAAAGTTGAAATGAGTGGAAACGAATGATCTTGCGGCAGTTCAAAGTTTACTGGAACCACAAAGGACTTCCACTTGTTTCGCAGCAATGAGACTAACCTGGCAAAATAAAGGACAAATAAATAAATAAAAAATAAAACAGCAGACAATGCAGTCACTACTGAGTGTGTATATACCGCCGCCTACTGGTGGATAATAAACACAATCATCAATACAATATTGAAGGTACCTAATGAACAGTTAAACTGTATTTTATATTGTATATTAATTGACAGGTTTATAAAGTCATGAAATGTGTCCTGGGAAAGATGTAGGTTGTAGCAACATTTGACACTTGACTTTAATTTTAGGCATGTATCCAAATGACAGATCATCAATTGGATTCAGTCACATATTCTCCCCCACCAGACCAGATGTAGTTATGATGTTTGGAAGATGTAAAACAGGTCTGTCTCGAGCTACAGTATATGGAAGCATTTTTCTGTGTAGATTTTCAGTCATCAATCATCTATTCAATCTTGGTTATATGGCATTTACTGAGTTGTCAGTGTGTGTAGAAACTGAACAGGTAATTTAGGAGTTTCAACGTGATTATCATAGCTCCTAAGAGGATAGACCAATTTAACTAAGGCTAAGCATGAATGAAAACAGGGAAAGAGCACATGCATGAAATAGTGTTTAATTACTAATTACCTCTTAACAAAGAACAATAAGGTATCAAGTAACCTGTTGGACACACACACAACATATGACCAGCAGAGGGCGATACTGTCCAATAATTTCCCATTAACTTGCATATAACTCTAAACTAACTAAATTCCCAGTCAAACACTGCATTACAGAGTAACAGTTCATTTTGAGTTTTGAACCTATACATAACATCAATAGTAAATAAAGTTTACAGATTTCCTTTAGGCTACTCTACCAAAATAATTGCCATTACATTCCTTACTAATATACTATGTCCTTCAGTGTTCAATTTAGTTGAATAGCAGGATGGCCCATCAGGGCACAGCTGGTATTCTTGGCAGGACATAAAAAAAGGTGAAAATGAACAGAGAAGCTGATATACAACATCTGTCTCTGAGGACATCAGTCTATCTATTATCCTTGATAGGACCTGGTTCCCCGTTGGATAATCCTCTGTAATGAAAGGGCACACATAGGGGCTCAGTGGCAAACACACATATATACAGTATGTGCGCATACAGCATGCTGGCATGTAAACACTCAACACACAGTGATATCTCTGTCTTCAGTGTTCCCTGGTCTTTTACTGGAAGTAACCTTTCTTAAAGGTACACTCTTTAAAAACGCAAACGCTAACCCCAGCTCAATCTCTGAATGAGAACAGGGTAAAGAGTTGCTTCCTCTGTATCTAAACACCTATGTACATACTGAATCAGGAAACCTAGTTTGGTTTTCTTCCTCAAAAACTATCTACAGTACAGTACATTGCATATTGTATGTGTTTCTCCTTGGCCAAGCTTTAATTTATACTGAAGACAAGGATTCTAAGATTCATTATTTAACATAGAGGCACTATACAGTTATAGCCTTTTTAAGACCTGACCTTTATTTTACACAGGCTTCACATAATGCTTTACGAACACTGGTTATGTATATTCTAGGGGTGTAACGGTACACAAAAGTCACGGTTCGGTTCATACCGAGGTACAGAAGTCACGGTTCGGTACATTTTCG
>JAODUK010070113.1:0-16564 GCA_027564635.1 Typhlichthys eigenmanni
AGTTCCTCACAAATAGCTGAGCTTCTCACCCTATCTCTAAGGGAGAAGCCAGCCACCCTCCTGAGAAAACCCATTTCGGCCTCCGGTTCGAAGCTAGAGCTTGACAAAATGTTACATTTAAAAATGTTTGGCTCAGTGGATTCATTTATGTCGATTTTTTTTTGTTATAGGTACTTGCAGATTTCCATTTAGTAACAAATATAGGATACACTTTACAGACTGGGAGAATAATATGGTTCACTTGAGTCTCTTGCTCAAACTGGTGCACATTATCAAAGACTCACAGATCCGATGACTCATATACTGTGATTCTTTTGAGTCCTGACTCCTCCTGTCGTAGAGATCACGTGAGAAAGAACAAAGTACTAGCTGTGTTAGTAACAATATTGTTTGTCATCTTTGGCGATTCGCACGATGGCAGCACTCTACAATAATCAAAGACCCGAAGACTCATTTGTCCTGAGTCAGTAAAAATATTAGTTTATTTGTAACGATTCAATCACTAAGTAGGAGTAGGAAACAAACCACCTCAGACTCTGTACCAATTGAACTTCAGAAATTGCTGAAAATAAATTTTTGTTCTTTAATTCATGGTGCATTGGGAGAGTTTGTCTCTTTTCTGTCATGAATTCTTAAAAAATAACTTGGTTTCAAGCAAGGAGGGAAGCAAAATGGCCGCCATGTGTCTAGCAAGGGGAGCAGCTACTGTACGAGCTGAAGAAAGCATGCAAGTTCTTTTTAAAAGTCTGTCAATTGCCTGCTTGGAAATGCATCAGAAAACACTTTGTTTGCTCTTTTCCTCAGAACCAAGTCAAACTCAGCAGCTTGTGGGCTTAGTGTGTTTTGCTTTTGTGAATTCAGGTGGTTGAATAAAGCTCTCCATTAATATTGGATCAACCACGTCAGCAGAAGGGCTTCTAACGTTAAGAGGATTTATTCAAAAGGCAACTGACAAAGCATAAGCAATAAATAGATATTTCTGTCAATATAAGGCTCATAAGCACTTGAAAATAAATGTAGGCAATCACAAATGTGTTAAATTGACGTTTATATCCTTGAAAATAAGTCCAGAAAAGTTTTTATTTATTATTTTTTTTTTTTACTTTAGTGGCTTGCGTTTTGTAGTAGCATACTGTAGCGGAGATGATGTAGATGGAAAAATGGACTTGCACTCATTAATTCAGATTTGGAAAGCGGTACTGTAGATCAGACCGGGGGAAGAACAAAGGGAGGGAAGTTAAGTTGTATTAAGCAAAGAGAAACCGGACTTACTCACTTTAGCAAGTTCTCGTCTTGGAAACAATTTTACTTCAATTCTTTCAGGAATGGCTGTCATCAAATCAGTAATTATGTTTTACTCCACTGTTAAGTCTGGGACTTTCCTTTAAATACACTTGAGTCACTTAGAATGCCATTAAAGTGGGTTAGATGGTCACAGATAATGGATCATTTATCACAGTCGGTTGCGTCGTAGAGCCTATTAGACAGCTTCATCGTTCTTGCTATTACTAGATGTATTAAGATACAGTACCTTCATGATTATTGACCTCTTTTGCCATTATCCATTTTTTACTACTTCAATACAACTCAATACAATCTACTACAATTGAAGCAGTTTTCAGTTCTGGTACTTTCAAAATGCCTCCAACATAGGCTTCATCGGGTTTTTGCTTAAGCAACCTAGAGTGCTAGACTGTATGCTTTGTATAATTTAAAAGGTCTGTATACCTCCCCCAAAACTGACTTGAATAGGAAGAAATGCATATTTAAATCAGGTTTAAACATGACCAGGGCACCAGTCAGCCAGAACAAACAGTTGGGAAAAGTCCCGGCCGTCTCGAATCACAGTCTGGCCGTGCCTTTGTCAGTAACAGAAGGCAAACCTTATTTAGTCAGGTTATCCTATGTGCTAAAAACACACATGGTAATATGTTTCTCACAGCTCATCCTGGAAATATTCTCTGTGACATTTATTTCATCATTCTCATTTCCTTCACTCGTGAAATGTAGCCACCGAGGGAGAAATCTTGTCAAACACAATTCCACCAATAATTTATCATCCATTGCATTTAAATAATATAGATGACTCAGTGTAAGGCTCAAGGCAAGATCTGTATCCACACGGCAATATTTTAATTTTAATGCAGTTGTGAAAGCCCTGTGATTATGGCATGGGTCATGTACACACCCACTAATTTGTTCAGTGAATACCAAGTATTGCCACTACCAAACATGTAAACAACATAATTAAATCATTCTCATATTCAAGGTTACACCGATATGTAATGATTGTATTATTATTATTGAATGTGAATGCAGTTTTCTCTCAGTATTCTTCTATTATGGAACATGAGTGAGAACACCCAATAGGGTGTGTTCAAGCATTGTATTTTGTAAATCATATTTCAAGCCATTGTCTTTATTTTGGGTAGTCATGCAGGCAACGCCCTGTAAATATCTGATAACTTCAGCTTCTTGGCAGTAAGGATGATCTGACTGGTGGGATGATGGATCAACTTTCTAATGTTTAAAAATGAAGCTGTGAAACTGACAAATGGAATATTAAAGGTATAGTAACTATTACAATAACTATTGTAAGATAATTGTAAGCTAATGACATTTTTGTCAAATTCACCAAATATCTCCGCAAACAATGTGGTGCATACGCACATGCACACAGCAATGCCGCTAGGCTTTGCAATGCGTTTCAATGTGTATGGGGCGGAGCTTCTGAGGGAGAATGTTTTGATTTGAGCTCGAAGTCAGCAAGCCTTCTCAAGAATGACTGACCCACCCTGCCTTTAATCGGCCCAGTGGATAGCACTGTGGCCTCACAGCAAGAATGTCCCGGGTTTGAACCCCGGTCGTCCCGGCCTTTCTGTGTGGAGTTTGCATGTTCTCCCCGTGTCTGCGTGGGTTTCCTCCCCCCACTATCCAAATATCATGTTAGGTTACTGTGCCCTGTCAGGGCCATTGACCAGCGACACTGGCCTCTAGCTGGAGATGGTCCCCGGGCGCTGCACAGCAGCTGCTCACCGCTCCCTTGAGGGACGGGTTAAATGCAGAGAACACATTTGGCTACATGTATGTGTATGGGACAATGAAAGCTATTTAGAATGGGTGCACTCACTTTAGAATGGGTGCGTGCGTGTGTGCGTGCATGTCCGTGCGCGTGTGTGTGCGTGCGTGCCTGCCGTTGGCGGATCGTCTCAGCGTTGCTAGTGTCTTGTGGGGGTGGACAGGCCGACAGAACCCCGGTTCTAACCTGACAGCCTCATTTCACACACACAGACAGAGAGAGAGAGAGAGAGAGAGAGAGGGAGAGAGAGAGAGAGATGGGATGTATTGCATGTATGTAGGAAAAACAAAATGCAGAGGGAGATAGTCGAGAGCTTGTTCCGAGGACTAAGACACATTTCAGCTGATCTCAGCCAAGCAGCATGAGACATATCGTTGTGTATATATGAGAGAGAGAGAGAGAGAGAGAGAGAGAGTGTTACATGGATACATAGATGGAGGAGGGAGAGAGGCAATCTTGACAGTGTTCATTGACTCATTTTGACCGGCTTGAGTGACGGCATAATTCCAATATAGGTGCAAGATATTTATATTTCAATGGCCCACATCATGCAGTTATTCACATTCAAATTCCTTTCATACAGTAGCCTTCCTAATGAGACCAAACTTCCCAAACACCATTCACAACACCTAACAAGAAGCCTGAACATTAACAAAGGAATAATCAAGATAGTATGCTAATATGAAATCAGGTTTAGATGTGTATGATTTACATGCCTGACTCAAACGAGTCATGAAAAACCAACTTAGATTTTACATTTCTCTATAGTGTTACCATACAAGTTGTACCCATGAGCATGCTGCCAACTTTTCATTTCTATTGATTTCATTTAGGAAAGCGCAGTACTACGACTTTGTTGCTGTGAGCGGTGTTGTTTTACCAAATGTGTATTAGCTTGCAATAGCTGACTACGCCTTTTTAAGCAGAAGCCTTTTCATTTTCTGTTAGTGTTTCAAAATGCGTACAGTACGGGCTAACGTTTCTAGCATTTGTCTAGAAGACGTCAACCACGGATGATGTTTACGAACAAATCCCATGACGACATTTGAGCGCAACAAGGCACAACAGTGAAGAACCTCGCTGATATCAAAGAGTTCTGTAGGCATGTCAACAACATCTGACAAAACGTTTTGACACGGCTCTCTGATACAGAGGAGCGTGGGTCTGCTTGTCATGCTTGCCACACCATTCTTCTGAGAGAACAAAGAGCTACACTCAATGATTCTCAAATAAATCATTGAGAAGAGTTTTTGTGAGGCATTCCATTACTCTGGCTTAAGCTAAAGCTAAACAACAAAAACTACTGTAGCAATTTGAGGTCATGTGGTTCACCAAAAAAACAATGTGTAACCCCAGAAATATGCCTGAACCACCTTCCATATGCAGTATGTCTCCTTCTAAACTGTACATGTATTGTACCCCCCCTCTGGGTTTGCATACATCAGGTGTGACTCTTGATATGCTATACGCCTCCCCAAACCAACCCCCGTCACCCCCCCGTCCCGCCCCTTTCCTGCCACATCCTTTTCAAATCGGCAAACGTTGTTGCTAACCGCTACCTGCTAACTGCTCCCAGACGGGGGGTGGGACCGCTAAACGTTACGTGGCTGAAGCCCTTCAAAGTTGTGAGAGTCGTGAGAGAGAGAGAGAGAGAGAGAGAGAGAGAGAGAGAGAGAGAGAGAGAGAGCCTTGCCACAACCTTTTATAGCCGTTAAACGGTGCCATTAAATGGTGTAGCGGCGAGGAAATGGGTATCTGTTGTGAGCAATTAGATCATTCACTGAACAGGTGGCACTGCATTCATTACCACACCCCGTGCTGTGTGTGTGTGTGTGTATCATACATGGATGGATGTGAGTATGCTGGATGTTATTGTTCTACAGTGGATTTCTATGCATTGTAATGCATGAGACCGTAACGTACGTACGTGCGTGCGTGCGTGTGTGTGTGTATTGCAATCTGTCAGATTCAGGCAGCAACCTTGTGTCTCCAATGCAGCCTGTATTCTTTGACCGTGGCAGACAGCTACAATTGCCTCTGTAATGTGGGAAACACTTTGAGGCATTTTACGATTCTGTCTACAGCATAAAGCATTGTACTTAGGCATCAGCAAATGACAATGCATGCACTTCAAGGACTATAAGCACAAGTAGCGCAGTGAAGCTATGGTAATTCCTAAGTGGCAACAGGGACAATGAAAGATTCAACTTCTTGTAGGTTGTTTACAATGTTTAACCAAAACCCCATAGTATAATACATGTTTTATACTGTGTTTGGTTGGTCAAGTTGTCACCCTTTTTACAGACGTGTCACACAATATGGTGACACATTTGCAGCAAATTAATAATGGGTATGCTTGATTTATATGTTCTGATTAGCAAGCATGGATAAAACTATCTTTTTAAAGTGACTCGAAAGTGATACCAATGAAGGTTATACTTTCTTGTCAGCCTGTAAACAGAGATATTCCTAATTCACATTTAAGCAATATGTGCGCACACCCACACTTTATTCTAATTAGCCACATTAACACAAACATGTTGTGTGGACGGGGATTGAGCAATTCATACTGTATCATTTTCGAGAATGATTGTTACTGTAATTTCCAGCTCAAATCAAAACAAACTCCCTCAAAAGCTCTTTGCCACACATTGAAATGCATTGTGAAGCCACGTTGGGCGTTGTTGTTTTGCTGAGCCAGGGCTAGATAATATTGTAGAAGTACCGTATTCTTTTTTCAGTACGCACAGAGAACGGTATAATAGTGAAATTCAAGGAGATATTCGGTGATTTTGACAAAAAGTGTATCAGTGTAAAATTAGCTTATGATAGCTGATATAAGATATCTGTAAAATAAATGATACGGCAAGATGTCTTTTTTTAACCATTGGTTCTTGTAAGAAGTGGTTTTAGTGCCTTGCCAACAATTCGTTCAACAGTGGATTAAGAATCTTTTCAACACAGATCCAAGAATCAACTGACGAGGGATTTTCATCCAATCTCTGGCAGATCTGAGCTAAATGGTTATTTACTGCTGGTTTTGGTTGCTCAGGCATCTCCTGCTTTGTGTTGGTCTGTCTCTCTACAGTACCATCTCATCACTCCCCCCATACCTGATTTCTCATTTACTCTTTTTTATTTGGATAAAACAGTGTTATAATTAATTATAACAGTCTTGACCTTGACCGGTAAAACCTTACATTTTCCGATTTCAATTATAAGTCAAAGATGTAAAACGTAAGCAGCACATATATGTATATACAGTATGCTCATGTATTTTATGTAGAAGAGTGCAAAAACATGCCACAGGAAAATGAATAAAACTGGCCTTTTGTGTAGTGTGCATTTTTGTGTTTACATTGTCGCTTTGGTCACTCTTTAGCTTTTAGTTACAAGCATGTAGGTACAACTGCTGGCAGCTACAATGCAATACATCCTATCCTCTCTCACTATAACCAGATGCATTATAGAGGAGACAGGCCACTTAGAGACGTTTGAATGGAGCTCTATGGGAGAATTCTGCAACGGCACATTTAACAGTTGGAGGCACATTGATCAGATGAAGGCACATATCCCGCCCTTCCTCCAAAAATGCCAATCGTCTGCCTTATTACTGCCAAGCATTAACCTATTTAACCAATCGTGTGTGGATGCACTGACACGAGCCAACTGTTGCGTATATCCCGGTGACTATTGAAAGCAGTTGACGGCTTTCCCCTCATTCATTTCAATACGTCCTTCCCAATAACTGCCCGGAAGGCTGCAATTGACGAGACTTGCCTATAAGGTCTTTGCCTCAGTGCAGAGTGTATGGCATTCCTCTCTACTCCTCCCCATCCTATATGTTCTCCATAAGCTCACATCATTCTCTACCCCCCATTAGGGCGAGGTTGAATACCGATACACGATATATATCGGTATTTTCTATAAAGTGGGCTAAATGTGAAATTTTTTATTTTAAGCGACATTAATTGACACGTGAGCTTTCTCTGGTGTCTCCGCCCCTTTGACACTCTGAACGCACTAAGTGCAGGCATGGAGGGAGAGATGAACAAATCGAAAAAGTCATGAATAAATACATAATATAACTATATCGATATAAACAATATTGTCTAATTTTATATCTCTTTAGAAAAAATTCCGATATATCGATATATACCGGTATATCGCCTAGCCCTACTCCCCATAGCCAACCCCCCTTTCTGCCTCTTTTGTTGTGTGAACAAGTTGTGTCATAACTCGGGTGGGAGGTGGAGAGGTGGAGGTACTGGCAACACCATAACACGCTGTAGGACTGTACGTCTTAGATATACAATGCTCTAGAGAGAGCCCATGGTGATTAGCTACAGGGAAGGCCAAGCTTTCAGTATACTGAGGGATTAAGGATATTGTGTAATGTACAAAAGGGGTCCCAGCTTTCATGTCAAACACGTTTTGCCTCTCATAACCAGACACCATGACTCCCTCTGCTATGGCAAGCTGGAATCATGTCTTTGACAGTAGGGGTGTGGAATGTATTGTAGATGCTAATGGATTTTGCAGAGGTCTGCATTGGACTGCTATCTGTGTGCATGTATCCCGTGTATGTGAAAGTGCATTCATGCCAAAAATAAACCACTTAACAAATACAGGTGCCATTTTTATCAGTATAACATTTCACAAGTTGACCTGTAATGAAGACGACACCCTGGGATTTTTTTCCTCCATTTTAACTACCATTTTCTTGGCTTGGCCAAACATAACTAACATATTTGTAATTGCAGTATTATGTTGTATGTACTATACTAATGCTCTATTCTATTTAAATAATATATTTAGTTACAATTTTAGAATATATTTCGATTAGACAAATAGATTTACACAACTATTTTGAAGAATATTGTACCGCTATAGAATATAATGTATAGAACATAATGTATAGAATATAGTGAATATAAAAATATATAATATCCCTAAGAGGAAAATCTGTCTGTGCGAGACTGCAGAGAATAAGAGGCTGAAGAATGTTTGCATGTGCAGGGTTCGAATTACGCTGATGCCCGTGGTGGCCTGGCTTGGTTAATTCTGGCCAACGCACCTAGTTCAATTTGAAATCACAGATTGGTGGGAATGGGTAGCCTGGTGTAACACTCCATTGGGATGTGTTCGCAGTCGTTTCCTGCTACATTGCATAGACCTCTGGATAATGTTTTAACTATTGGACAGCGCTGAACCACTCGGAGTTGATACACTTGTTTTGATTGTCTCATCTCGTTTTGCCACCATTTCAAAACACGCTTGACATCAATGTCATCTCACTAACTCAAGCTGATTGGGCTGCCAGCAGCGTGGCTGTGCAAATGCAAAAGGCTCCGATATACTTGCTTTTGTGAAACGCGTACACGTAGACAAGCGGCTGCGTTGCGAAAGGAATTGATATACTTGCCTGCGTACCTTGTATTGTGCTTGGAGGATTTAAAATATAACTAGTAGTAGGGGGCAGATCAGCGCCGAATCAACCCTGGCTAAAACTGGAATATGTTCCTCGACCACTTCCTAATTTCCACAACAATAACCAACATACAACCAGTCAAAATTTGGAGCGGCATGGAGACTTCTCTTTGAAACTTTCTACCATTGTTGTTGTTGTTCTATATTGTTGTTGTTTAGAAACTGCTGTTGATCCGCCTGTCGATCCTGATATACTGCCCCCAAGTTCATGTGCTGTATTTCGTCATGCGCACGCTTGGTGATAATTAAGAGGATGCGGCCGATATGCATGGTAGCCATCTTGCGTATGCATACACATAATTAAAAGCAAGTATATTGCAGGCATACGAACAGGGTTTTCGGACTGTAATCTCAGCGAAAAGCAGTTGGGCGGAGCCAGGCTATGAAGGGGGTACATTCATATACTTTTTTGTTGTTAAGAGCGTGTGGCAGTTGTGGCGGGTCTGATTTTGTAGACCAAACTCGTAGTATTCAGCCATTTAACATCATTAACCAACAGCAGCACTCCTTTATTATGGTACACAACTGACCAGTACGATATGTGACTGTTCGGTACTGCATGATGACTGTACTGTACATGACTGATCCATTTAACATAGGAAACGCTACCTATTTTGCTTAACTTTTAGTGTCGTAGCTGGGGGTGGCTTCTGCTCAAGCCCTGAATAATATTCATTATACTAATGTGTTTCCCATTATTCATATTACCTTTTCCGATTATATATATATTTATATATATCATAATATAATAATAATAATAATATTTGTATATATATAATCCTTTATAATTTTCTTTCTCGTTCATCGTTTCTCGCTTCTCTTGAAAGTCAGCCATGCAGTTTTTGTGAATTGCAAAGCCACAAAGCCTATATTTTCTAGCAGGTGAACGTGATGAGATGAATTTACATGTTAAATGGGATAAGAAAACATCATATTTGGAAATAGTTAATAATAATAATAATAAAAACGCATTTGGTGAAAAAAAAATTCACAAAAATGCAGGAACGCGTTTTCATGGGGAAGGACCCCAGACCCCCCCCCCCCCCCACACACACACACACACACTTAATGTGTTCCTCCATTGCCATCCATAAGGTGAGCTGCCCCCGATGCTGCACGGTAAAATCAAACACTGTGTGTGTGTGTGTGTGTATGTGCGTGTGTGCGTGTGCGTGCAAGGAAGAAACACGATGAGCTTAATGTGTGTGTAGGAGTCTAGATGGAGCATTTGTGTGTCTTTGTCTGACAGCAGAAAGAGAAGCCGTGCCATGAAGCTAACAGGTGAAATCAATAATGGCTGGTAGCTTTAACGGGCACTCAACAGGTATGTGTTACACAACCAGGAGAATGCCCTTTTAACTCCCCGGCTCCTTTATTACTTTTGTATAAAGGAGGCAAAAGAGTTTGCATGAAGGTGCCATTGTCATTTATTATACTTTCACTGGGTTAGCTGATTAACATTGCCTACATTACAAGCCTACAATTGAATCCTCATCGTTTTATTTGATCTTTCACTAAAATGTTCCTTTCTCCCCTCTGACCATATCTGTGTCCTTGTCTTTGTAGAACTTAGTAGAATTACAATAAAAATACAGCTTATTCCAAAACTTATGTTTGACTTCCAATGTGGCTCGGGAAAGGGAGGTTTGGGGTCCCCTGCTGGACCTGCTGCCCCCGCGACCCGACTCTGGACAAGCGGATGAAGATGGATGGATGGATGGATGTTTGACTTATGTATGACTTCCCTTCCCCCCAAAAAACAATTGTCCTTTATGTTTCAGTTTGAAAGGTTTAGAAATCGGACGAGAAAAAGCTACAGCATGACTGAATGACGTCATTACAACTCCATTATTCAGTGTGTGACATTGGCAACAATTGTGATTGAATATCTTTTCAACCAAACAATTGTCAATTTCACTGAAGCTTAACTAAAAACTTAAAATTCTATAGATCATCTTAAAATTGATTCACAATCTATTTTTACCGTAATTTGTTCAATTCTCTAATTAGCGTTAGCGCATATAGCACATGCAGGTATACAGGAGATGCCTCTCAGTTGAGGTCACATTTAACGGCATGCGTCAGTCATTCTTGCTAACTTTGAAATCAAATCAGTTTTGCTCCATGGTCCTTCGTGGTGACACTTCGACATGCATTGCGAAGCAAAGCGTAGTGCTACGGCTTTGCTGATACAAGCGGTGTTTGCCACTTTGTTCAACGGTAAGCTAGCGAAATGCGAGTAGATATTTGTTGAATTTGACAAAAAGTACAATAGCTTACTTTACCTTTAAGACGTCCTACTGTACGTACCACCATGACTCACTTTGTTGTATAAAACCAAATAACAAATTACTTGATATTTGGTTTCCTTTGCTGAAGTTTGCCCAAAGGCGTTCTTATTTCCTGGTTGTGTGACTTCTTCACCCACACCTACACAACAACACTGTTGTTTTTTTATGTACAAAAGCAACCTGTGGGTCTTCTTACACTGTGGGAATGTAATTGTAGACTTTAGGTTGGGGTGAGACGTGAAAGATTTCTCAAAACCGTCACAAGTGGGTAAAAAAACAAACAAAGGTCTCTTGTTGAAACCAGACGGTCCTATACTGCAACTGATGTCACAAATCGAGCAAGCCAATCAAAAAGTATCTGTTAGCTGTCTTGACCAATAGCTGTGAGGTGGGAAGATGTTTGGCATACACAACTACTAATATGAAATCCTATTCGATCCACTGAATGAGCTCATATGATCAGCTAGAACAGTGGTTCTCAAACTGGGGGTGGGGACCCCCTGGGGGGTCGTGAGACACCGTGGAGGGGGTCACAAGATGATTTTCAGAAATTAAATAACATTTTTAAATGGCATAATTTAGACATAATTGTTAATAGTTTACATTACTTTGATGTATTCTGCTACTAGCCTGTATTAAAATACTATCAAATGCTATTCTACCACCTATTCTATTATTCTACCACCTCTGGTTATTTTGGGGGGTCGCGAGCTGAAAAGTTTGAGAACCTGATCTAGAATGACAAATGAATCTTCCTTCAGGTGTGTGTATTTGGGGTTGTGCCCGTATGTGTGTGTGTGTGGAGTGTTGAAACTGTATATCTTCACACAGACACACACAGAGAGCTATGAATGTCTGTACTGAGGAAAATCTGATTTTGTTCTATCGATAAGATTTCCCATGGACCGTGTGAGCATGTGTGTGTGTGTGTCGCGTCCCGTGTGACTGACTGTAGGTGCCTCGGTGTATACAGGGGCTACGCTGGAATCAAATTCAGCAGTTCCAGCATTTTGGTTTTAATCAGTCGAAGAAATTGATCTTTTGAAAACGGGGCCAAACTCCTGTCTCAGATCGATATTAATTTTATTTCTGCCGCTGTTCCTGCTATTGTTCTAATAAAGTGGTTTGTTTTTCATTTTTTGGAGACTATAGGCTGTAAACAACAATATCTGAGTGTGTTTATGTCGTGTATATATATATATAAAAAACCCCATTGTGAATGCTTGGACAACATAGAAGTAGTTAAAGTAATTTAATCCACTCCAGTATACTGACAGGGCAAGACAGCAACCAAATGATTAGCCCAATCAGTAGTGTGTGCATCATGTATACAGTATGCTGCGTTAATTAACCCCAATACAGTATTAACAACCACTAACACTATTAAAATGTTAGCAAAAGCATCCATACAACTGTTAGTTAATGGGTCTTGGTTCTATAAGGCACCTGAAAACCCTCACTGGATTTAGTTTGGGCTGAGCCATTGCTGCAGATATACTGTATACAGGTACATCCAAACCAGGAGAGTTAAAGAGATGCCTGCTAGCTTGAGTTCTGTGCACTCTCACAGTCACGAGAAGAGGTCTGATCAGCCACATTATCTCAATACAACAGTGGAGTTATGCTTGTGTTGACTGTAGCATAAATTCTTACTCCTTTCTTCCAACCCCCTCCCCTCGGTCTTCCTCAACTCCAAGGTAGCAGAGAAGAGGAGAAAGATGAGCCATTTATCTTCACTCCTCCTCCTCCTTCTCCTCCTGCTCGACTCGGCAACCTGTGATGGCGTCAAGTACATCTCCAAGCGAAACTCTGGTAGGGAAGTGTCTCCTTCATCTCCTTGTCATGCGCTCTCTCTCTCTCTGTCTTTTACTGTCTTACTCTCTCTCTCTCTATTGTTTTACTCATCGTCAGAAGGTTGCCATAGGCTTTGTCTTTTATTTATTTATTTATTTATTATTTTTCCCCGGAAACTGCTACTTTTGTTTTGTGCTGAAAGTGTTTCTCTACTTTTTTCCCCTGTGAAAGTCATCCCACCACTTCTATCGAATAGCTCCTTTTAGTTTTCCTATTCTCTTTATCTCGCTTGCCTTCTCAATTTCCCTGCCCTCTGTCCGACTGCAGTACTCATTGGCAAAGTTAAACGGCGCTCTGTTCAAATCCTCCCTATTTTCTCCTCTCTGAATCCTTCTCTGTGCAGGTAGATGTCTATCGTCTGCTTGTATAATCTCCTGCTAAGCGTGCATCCATAATTAGTGCATGTGCCAGGCAGTGCAATGTGATTTGCTAGGCGATGATAGCTTTATTACAGAAAAGAAAATAAATTATTGAGTCTCTGTTGAATTTTACCAATTGGGTTTGACAGGGATTATCTGATTCTTACAGAGTAATGTCAATGATGCATTTCCTGATTGTAATGTGCTTCTTAATAGCACACAGCAGCAGCATTCAAGTGCTTTGTAACGTTGTAAGACTACTACCAGCCTAATAGCACTGTCAGGCCCCATCACACCGAGACGCGTCGCTAAAGGCGCGGCCGATTCAAAAGCGCTTTGATTGACACAGAGATGCGCTGCCTGCGCCAAAGAGAACGGCTGCCTGGGCCAACTGTTACATTGACGAACAGCGCGACTCCGTACCTTGCGCTGAAAAGTTGAGGATATTTTAACTTTTATGCGCGTCTAAAAAACGCAACAAAAAAAAACGTGAAGCTTGTGCGCCATAAAAAAAGCGCATGCCAGTTAATAGGAAAACAATGGTTTTGCTAGCGACGCATCTCGGTGTGATCAGAACTATCAGAGCTATCATCTAAGTGTGCGTGGTGAGGAGTAGAGAGGATCTGCATGTGCTGTCTGAGTATCAAACCAAAATAATCACTATAATAAGACTACACTAAAAGAGAACCGTGGAGCGTTTTACAATGCACATGAGGCACATGAGGTTATCCATCTCTCCATTGGCTATTCTAGAAAATGTTACATGGGATGGCAGAATGATGGCAAGCTTAAATTCAAGGGTAACATATTGTTTTACCTTAGATTTACCAGGCAAGTTGTCTGAGAACATATTCTCATTTGTAGCAACGGCCTGAGAGTAGTTGGGGGCGAGGAGAGAGGACAATAAAACCAAGTGAAAGGTGGGAATGATTAGGTAGCCATGATGGCATGAGGGATACTTAAGGGTTACGAGTTAAGACCCATACATTTATGATAAGGTACCATGTGATCTTTCCAATGGGTTTAACATCCCATTGGAAAGATGGCACCCTACACAGGGCAGAGTCCCTATCAGGGATTTTTGACCTTTAGACCAGAGGGAGGAGTGCCCCCTACTGGGCCTCCCACACCACTTCCAGCAGCACCTGGTCTCAAAACCAAGAAATAACCAGGCGCAAACCATGCTTAGCTTTCCAAGCAAACCAGCAATGGCAAACAGGATGCTAATAGAATAGCTACTCCAGCTGGATGAGGTGGTACCATGACTAAACAGTATTTTTTCACTCCATTCATTTAGCCAAAACCTCTGATACACTTGAATGTGTTTCTAAATGTAAAGTGCAATGTATGCACTTGCATAGCTTGGAGTAGTTAGACTCAGTCTTTACCTTTTTTGTTCTTGTTGATAGTGAAAGGTGATACTGATGACGATATAATCTTTCATGCCTTAGCCTCTTGATAATGACTGAGCTAATATTGCGTTACTAAATAATGATACTAATGATGATACAGCCTTACTAAATGGCAATATCTTGCTTAGTAAAAAAATTACATTAGGCCTGTTTAACAATGAACCTTAACAACTTGTTTATATCCACATCTTAAATTAACAATTAAATTATCCATAGGCTAGCAATTATGGTTGCCACCTGTGTTTCACAATAAACCTTGTTGGAAAGACAGACAGTTTTGCAGGACCACAACCAAAAACCACTTGGTTATAGTCTACAATATCACTATGCATCTCTCCAATGTTCTGATCACGTGTGACCACAATCTAATCGAGCATTTCAGTTTATATTTCTGGTGAAAGATTAGATAATTTTCCATTATAGGCCATAACAACTACAGTATCTAAGTAACCAAAAACATGTTCTTTTGAAATGTGTAACATTTACACTGTAAAAGGAACTGTGGATGAACTGAGCCATAATCTGCGTGTTCCTTTTATTGCATATTATAATTGTTTGATTATACTGTACAGTAATTTGGCCACAAATGAACACTCAAATTAGATGCGAAAATGGGGAATAATCTGTCAGAAATTCCCCTTAATAAGACAATATGGGCATATTGCTGTTCACAGTAGCTGGTATAATTGCAGTTAGTTAGTCGACGGCTCTGCAGTGAATATTTTGGAGTGTGCTTTTCCAGGTATGTAATTCACTCTCATATATTTCCTTTGTTCAATGTGACAGCTGAACAAAGGCATTTTGTTAAAAAAACAAACTAAACACCAAAAAAACAGTTGATTGGTATTACTGTATGTGTCAGTTCAAAGTCTCCTTTGTGGTTCTTGTTTTTCTTCAAACTGCATTTCCTGTCTCTCCCTATCTCCTCAGATACGCACGTGTGGGAGGTTTTGCTTGCAACTCTGCGCACGTGAGCGCACGTGCGTGTGTGTGTGTTTGTGCACCTCCGCTTCATGCCAGAATGAGCAGTGTTTGTGCGTATGCATGTGTGTGGGCATGCGTGTTTGTATACACGGTAGCATTCATTGCTGGAGCTCACCATCCGCATTGAACGTGCGCTCTCCTTCCATGCACACGTGCGTGGTTGCGTATGTGCGTGCGTGTGCATGTGTGTGTGTGGGTGAGAATTGCGCACAGAGCAATTATGTGATCAGAGCTGAGCCAAGCGGACTTTTATGTGGGCGATCGGCACAGAAATGGGCAAAGATAGACTGCTACATCTTTATTCTTTGTGTGTGTGTGTGTTTCTAAAGCTTGTCTGCATTTATGCCTGTGCATATGCCTTCTAAATGTGTGTGTGTGTGTGTGTGTGTGCATGTGTGTGTGTTTCTAAAGCTTGTCTACATTTATGTCTGTGCATATGCCTTCTAAATGTGTGTGTGTGTGCGTGATTGTGTGTGTTTCTAAAGCTTGTCTACATTTATGTCTGTGCATATGCCTTCTAAATGTGTGTGTGTGTGCGTGATTGTGTGTGTTTCTAAAGATTGTCTACATTTATGTCTGTGCATATGCCTTCTAAGTGTGTGTGTGTGTGTGTGCGCGCGCATGCGTGCGTGCGTGTGTGTGTTTCTAAAGCTTCGCTACATTTATGTCTGTTCATATGCCTTCTAAGTGTGTGTTGGTGTGCCTATGACTTTGGTTTGTAGCTGGCTGGTATTTGCTTGTGTGTGTGAAAATGTTTTTGTGCATAGGTGTGTGTGTGTGTGTGTGTGTGTGCGCGCTACTTTGTGTTTGTTTGTGTGTGAAAGGACACCATATTGATAGGAGCTAGCATAACGAGGTGCGTTAGCTCTCCTGCTGAGCTATAATGCAACACGTACTGTAGCATGGAGGGACACACAGGGACAGAACACTCCAGAGACAGAGTGTATGCGCGTGCGTGGGTGGGGCTGGCTATATCATCAATTAAAATCCATCCATCCATCTTCATCCTTATCCAGATTCGGGTCGCGGGGGCAGCAGCTCCAGCAGGGGACCCCAAACCTCCCTTTCCCGAGCCACATTGGAAAGCTCTGACTG
>JAODUK010070124.1:0-16563 GCA_027564635.1 Typhlichthys eigenmanni
TTGTTGTGAAGATGATTTTATGTTTAATTCTAATTATGAATTATTAATTCTAATTTGATTATATTTTAAAGGTTTTAATTCCCTGATCGCATACAAATTTAAATCCCGATATTTCTACTCCTGCTCACGGCTTATGTAAGGATGGGTAGGATGGGTAGTGACTGGTGTGAGCCCAGGAGAGATGTAGTTAGTGGGGGAGTAGAGAGGAGTTCCAGACAGTTAATTAGCAAATAGCGTGGCTGTTTCATCATGCGACTAAATAATAGTTGAGCCTGTTTTGAACACATCCTCTGTTCAAATGCATCATAGTTACTAGCGAACCTCTCTCTGATTGTGATGCTGATACATTATTACAAATTGGTTCTCCTCTCCTTAAAATCAGCAGTCCAAGGCACTAAAACTAAATTACTTCTATCTCTTAATGCCAGAGTGATTCCAGAGATCAAGCCTCCCTCTCGTTTTAGCCATCAGCTTGCCGTGCCCTGCATGCAATGCCCTCCATCTATGTAGACTGTGCACACATTCATTGGATGAGCTGTGCTCCGCTGGGCCCACATGCTGTCATAGGGTGCACATAGGTCTGGGGTGGAGAGGTGAAGGCAATTCATATTTAAAGGTGTAGTCTGCTATTAAAGGTAAAGATTGTTATTGTCACATACACATACATGTAGTGAAATTGATCCTCTGCATTTAACCCACCCCTCAAGGGAGCAGTGGGCAGGCTGATTGTTGCCACTGTCACTGGTCACATATGTCACTGACTGCAGAAAGAACCTAACATGTTTTTGATAGTGGAGGAAACCCGCGCAGACACGGGGAGAATGTAAACTCTACACAGACAGGCCGGGACAACCGCGGTTGGAACCCAGGACCTTCTTGCTGTGAGGCCACGGTGCTATCCACTGCACGACCGTGCTGCCCTATCCATCCATCCATCCATCCATCCATCCATCCATCCATCATCCATCCATTCTTCCTCATCCGCTTACCTGTAGTCGGGTCACGGGGGCAGCAGCTCCAGAAGGGGACCCCAAACCTCCCTTTTCCGAGCCACATTATCCAGCTCTGACTGGGGGATCCCGAGGCGTTCCCAGGCCAGTGTAGATATATAATCTCTCCACCTAGTCCTGGGTCTTCCCAAAGGCCTCCTCCCAGCTGGACGTGCCTGGAACACCTCCCTAAGGAGGCGCCCAGGGAGCAGCCTTACCCATTTTATCCACTTGTACCCGTGATCGAGATATTTTGGTCATGACCCACCCTTCATGACCATAGGTTAGGGAAGGAACAAAAATTGCCCGGAAGATTTGCCTTCCGGCTCAGCTCTCTTTTCGTCACAACGGTGCGGTAAAGTGATTGTAATACCGCTCCCACTGCTCCGATTCTCCAGCCAATCTCCTGCTCCAATGTCCCCTCACTCGCGAACAAGACCCAGAGGTACTTGAATTTAAAACGGACCCCCTCACACCATACTCCCGCAGCACCTCCCACGGATCCACAAAACACATGAAGATCCAGATCCACAAAACACATAAAGACCGGGAGGTCATACTTCCCCTGCCTTTAGGTAAATGTACAGAAAGCTTGAGAACCACTCGAGTAACAGTGATGCATTACAATATTACTTCAATAAATGAATGCCACTAAGTGTACTACTTTAAGTATCAAAATAATTAATCTGATGGTAAACCATTGCTCATCGTACTGTAGACATCCTAGAAGGCTTGATGCCTGGACACACATTATCAAGACATAACACTTTAATATCTCATAACCGGTGGTCACTCTGAACCTTAGAATGTGCCTCTACATTAGAGTACATGTTTTTATGTAAAGCACATTGACTGCCTTGTGAATGTAATAAGTGCCTTATGGCCTAGTGTAACACACACATTATTACATAGAGTACATCCTAGTAGCCAAACTGTAGAAAAACACATTTCTAAGTGAGTCTTTTTACATGATCTTATTAGAAGAGAGCTAAATTAAATGTAGCCATTCTGCCATTAATTTTACCAATGTCTCCAAGAGAATGCTGTTCGATTCCTGCCGCTACGAAGTTCACATGGTTGTCCTACTCTCTGACATTACATGTGAATTGCTTTGAATAAAACATCTCTTATTTCCTCATGGCGGGAGTGGACATTGGATGTTGTTGGGCCAGCTAACCTAACCTACTTTCCCCCTTTGAAATCTTAGTCAACTTTTAAATAACGATTGAGAGGCTAGAGGGAAGCGGGCTGAGTCTGTTCAGTGACATAATTACTGAGAAGATTTAACTTTATAATGACGATGCCCCTCTATTGTGGCAGAGACCCGCTAACGAGTTGTAGCAAGACATGCAGTGTAATTGTGATTCGACTTGGTGTCATGCATGATATGTTATATATATGTTATATTTTAGCCAGGGAAAAAGGCTGTAGCTGGAACATCTGAAGGACTGGTGAGAAGTGGTTCCCAAAATGTGACAAAATAACGGTCAGGAGAAATAAAGTATAGTTAGTAAGTATACTGTAACACATATACTGTAACACAAGTCAATACAAGCAATGTGAAGTAGTTATTGTGTGCAGTGTATCCTGAATATTGAACAGCTCATCTCTACTGTACTTTACAGTGGTGCAATGGGTTGGTTTGAACCCCGCTAACTCCTGACCAAGTTTCGAGGTGTCCTTGCACAATGTGTCCCTGCACAAGACACCTAACCCTAACTGCCCCCGGTGGTTAGACAGCGTTAAATGCTTTGAGTGGCTGGTAGGGTAGAAAAGCGCTACATAAATGCAGTCCATTTAGTTACTGCACGGTATACTGTACACCGGTGGTGTTCTTATCTTCTCACTTCTGTAGCCACTTTCAGTTATTTCTCAAGGCAAGTTCCTCTGTTGTCTTCTAATTGCATGAAGCAAAACTGCCCACTGCAAATGATCCAACAATAATAGCAAGTACAAACGCAGGAAGCTCAGCCCCTTCTGTGCTCTCCTTAGCAATGAAATGTGAGATTTGCGCTCTACCACCTTGCGACAGGCACAGGTAAACGCTTGCCTGCCAGCGCCTGGCTCTCAGATGATCGTTTCGTCGGGCTGCACACCGTCGCCACTGAATACGGTACCAATGGAGGTTTGATGGGCGTGAAGGACTGCCATCGCAGGTGGCGTTGGCTACTGGGCGTATGTTGGTGAATGCCAGGCGAGCTGGACAAAGGGAGGGTGAACAATGAGGGCCATGCTGTTCCCATCAAACGCCGCTGCAGATGTGCAAAAAATACTGATAAAAGATAGACATACAAAGGGTAAAGCAGATAGAGAGAGAGAGACTGAGAGAGAAGCCATATAAAGAGGGGTAACTGTTCAGAGATAGAACCTTTGTCAACAATGAAAGAAAATGAGTAAATGAATAGTCAAAGGAATGTGCTCTTGTGCTCTTTAATTAAATGCCACCAAGTCATCTGTGACTTGTGGAACTCTGTAGCATAGCACAACTGTTAAACTTTGCTCAGTTGGCCTTTCTAAAGCAATAAAGCACAAATTAGCCCCTTCCAACCCTGCTTTCGACTCCAGCGAGCACTCAAAAGCATTTTAGCACTATTGGCGACTGTGCACCTCGATTCCACCTCTATATGTGCATGTTTGGAAATATACTTTCGATTCATCTTTTTGAATGGTTCAAGTGAAATGCCATTTAGTTGGCATAAAAAGGGGCAGTGCACTATAATTATTGCTGTCTGCCTTGTGCTGCTCTTGCTTTTCAAGAACTTTCTTTTAAATCCCCCAAAAGGTTATTAGACTACGATAAATAGTTCTGATATATCCTCTCTGTTATTGTATATGGCGGACAGTGTGTACTTATTATCTGCATGTTTACTTGTCTCTGTGTTTTCCAATTAATGTGTAACCTTGTCGCCTTCCCTCCTTTACCTTCTGCCGATAAAAAATGGCAAGTTTAGACTATCTAAGTTGTATAACATCACCTTTCAAAGATGTGGCAGGCAAATTTGGAGAATTGAAGTGTACTAAAATGAACAAAATCTGAGGTACAACCATTAAAGCCAACTAATCAGGTGCAAGAAACATTTGCTACAAACCACAATTGCCACATACATGCTTCACGTTGCAGAACTCCCCGAGGTCTGTAACGTATAGGTCTGTCCAGAGCCCTGTAATACTGTGACATCTACGACATCTATGACATTTACGTTCACTCCAATGGACAGTTTTTCCACAGCATTTGCGGAGCCTCAAAACAGTTCTAGGAAGTTAACCGCAAATACTAGTAAGTACCATATAAATTATATTTTAAATGTAAATCGGTGCATTTATTGACAAATAATTACCAAAAAATTAAGTTATATATCTGTATATATTGATTCAAATTGCCCACCAAGCACTTCCTGGAACTGTTTTGCGTCTTTATGAACCATGTGACCGTTGAAAATTTTGAACTTCTGTTGGCGTAACTCTCTGTTTCCATGGCTCTGGGCCTGTCTGCAGCTCCTTGTTATTGGTAGACAGGTATGAAGCGCTTTCTGAAATGGAGCACAGGTTGCACAGGTTGCACACTTTGTATACCTTTTATCCCCGTCTTGCACCTTTATCCTGGTTGAAACAGTACACACTTTAATTTCTTTATTTAACCATTTTAACAGACTACACTTTTTTAACAATGCTGCAGATAGTAGGCTAGATATGTAACCTGACATGCCAGATGGATTGTTAGACAAACTCCATCTGTGGTGCCATCCATCAAAACTGTATGAAAAGGGCAGGCACTTCGGTACAATGCTAATTGGTTAGCTCAATTTCTACTCGGATTCAGTCGATTTTCCAGACTGAGTCTTGCGGCAAAATATAAACGGTTGCTCGCGAGATCAAGATGATCTCAATGTGTAAAATACAAAACATTCACATGCGTGCGCGTTCCTCTTTCCTTTCTCTCTCTTGCAGGCATCGTGTCCCTGATCTCGCTGGCCGTCCTCTCCTATGAGCGCTACAGCACCATGGTGGATCCCACCGAGGCGGACGCCACCAACTACTGCAAGAGCTACCTGGCCGTGGCCTTCACATGGGCCTATTCCCTCCTCTGGACGCTGCCGCCACTGCTTGGCTGGAGCCGCTACGGTCCCGAGGGGCCCGGCATCACCTGCTCCGTGGACTGGAGGGCCCGGACCGCCAACAACGTCTCCTACATTGTCAGCCTGTTTGTGTTCTGCCTCGCTGTGCCCTTCCTGGTTATAGTGTACTGCTACGGAAAACTGCTGTACGCCATCAAGCAGGTGGGGACGTACGTTTGGGAGTGTTTAGGGGGTGTCCTGGGGACGTCCGCTTGGGAGTGTTTGGGGTTGTTTAAGGGGTGTCCTGGGGATGTCCGTTTGGGAGTGTTTGGGGTTATTTAGGGGGTGTCCTGAGAGTTTTCTGGTGCTGTATGGTGGTGTTTGGGGGGTGTTCTGGTGGTATTTGAGGTTTATAGGGGGTGTTCTGGGGGTCTTCTTAGGGTGTTCTGGTGCTGTATGGTTGTGTTTGGGGGGTGCAGCAATGAATCCTATAACGTAAAGTCAGGAGCAGAAAAATAAGGTATTTTGAAAGTGACAGTGACTGGGAAATATCAGTTTGTGTGATGCAATAGGTGAAATATAAGCTACAGTATATGCAATATGTATAAGATACCATAACACAAAAAGTAAGTACATTTTAGATAGGTAGATTACTTTGTGGCAATGCAGTTTATACCATGGGAAAGCCAGATGGTTTTCTTTTTTTCTTTTTTTATGGTGCATCATTTGTAAGGAACGTGCATTTGTGGGATGAGCAGCAGAGCTGAGTATATGGGTTGCACCCATGAAAGATTTGTCAAATCTTTGCTTCACAATGCCAAACAGCTTTTCTTTGCTGTTGACTCTTTTTTGGTGGATTGTCTAAGTCTAAAGAAACAATACATATTGTTAATTTAACAATGTATTCATTTAACAAACAGGAGGGTCAATAGCGTGTGGAAGAACCATATACAGCCACAACAGCCTGGCATGATCTTCTTGCAAGGCAGCCAACATGGTTGTGTTGGTCACTCTGGTGACAGAACAGCATGCTCAAGTTGATCCCACAAGTGTTCACAAATGTCCATAGTTTTTGTGCATAATTAAGATACCTACTGCCCCATGACCATTATCTTTAGAGTATGAAAATAACTATATAAATCAATATGCACAATAATACATATTGACAGCTGACAATTGACAGATGTGCTTGGTCAATTGTATGATGTGCCATTTAAACCTGCATCAAAAAATGTGGCATATTGTCAGCAGACAATTTTACCTATTTTAGTGGAGAAACATACTGTATGTGAAAAGGCACAAGCCAGAAGTGCATTGCCTGTTCATTACACTTCATTACCCTGCATGTATAGTTACAGTTTTAATGGATAAATCCTGTAACATTGGGAAGTAACTTTAAAAAGCGTCAGTGTTAGGGAATAACGGTTGAATAAGACTTAATCAATATTTTTCGGACAGAATGTGCCTTCTTCCATGGTGCTGAACTGCGGCTTGGAGGGGCTAATGGAGGGTTTTCACACACACAAACTGGATACTCCAGCCGTACACAAACTCCCAAAGAGATCCTGGCTGTTGAGTACTAACAACAATGCACATTAGTGACCTTGGTGACCTTGGCTCAAGTAGAAAACAGAGTCCAGTATCAATTTATTATCGGAAATAAAACAAAATTATTTTTCAATTATGTGTTAATTCAATTAGAAAACTGCTGTTTCAATGTTTATAAACCTTTTTTTTAACCATAGTCCTAGCCAGGAACTAGAACTACACTTCAAGTCAAACTCGTGATGTTAAAGGCAGATAATATAGCAGTCAGACCAACAGGCAGATAAACCAGGCACACCATGTCAAATTTACTACCCAACGTGCTCCAAGAAGGTGCTATCATCTCGCTGTTTATCAGCGCAGCAGATAGAAGCCGCCGTAAAGAACGTTTTTCTGATATTTTATGTTTCTCCCCTAAAAGCACACCCAAGTACCAGAGGCTCTTGTTTATTTTGTAGTTCATGACAATGTCCTTGTAACTCTGTAAAGTCTTAAGAAGAGCACTATGATATTTTGTCTGTGTGGGCAGTTATCCTTGGGCGATTACCCTCTGGGTGAAACCAAGAGCTTTATGTGGCACATTGTCTAAACTACAATGGTAATTCCAGACACAAACATCTTTGAGGCAGCCATGCTGCCCTTCAAGACAACCATTATATACTCTTTAAAACATGACAGGAAAAACATTAAATAACAAATACTAGTCACCCCCCTCCCCCTCCTTCCTTCCATAAATCGAAATGCTGTCCTTTGGAACCTCTCTTTTTAAATTATATTTTCTTAAACCACCCTGAAGGCTCCAGATAGAGACAGAGATATAACAAGGGTGTGAGAGGAGGTAGAGGCTTGAATAAAACATCTCTCCCTTCAATGCCATAATGTGCTCCCTCAAAAGCACCTCCCCCAACATTTAACACGCATTGCCAAAGCTGAACTAGTGTTGGTGCTGTTTGTTTGCATGTTTGTGCCCGTGAGCAGATATTCACAGAATTTCACAAAGCAAAGTGTCTTAGCTTACAATCGCTGACTCTACCTTTTAAACTGACATCCAATATCCCTGGGCAACCACGCAACGAGCGCGGCTCCAATCTGAAGCATATGAAATGGCTTCACACAGCCGACAAAACCTAAACAAACACGAACGGTCTCTAGCAGCGTGGCAAAACAATAACCGACCGAACAAAAGACAACCCCAACCTAATATCGACCCCCAACACTCCCACACAGGTGCAGACAGGTGCGTGTGTGTACAAGGTGCGCTGGGGAAGCGGGCAGGCCAGTGGAACACACACCATGCGAGAACTAACGAGAGAGGGGTGCGCCGCCCATCGGTACGGCTCCAGATGTCTGCAAAGTACCACCTTGTAAAACCCAAGGCAGGGAACAAGTGACTAAAAACCTTGTGCAGTACATTCCCTGTAATTATTCACGAATACTGCAGAATTAGTCAAACAGAACATGAGATGAGAGAGAAGATAAGGGTATTCTGGTGTCACGGTAGCATTATTGAAGTGAACAGTGTACAACAGTGTAAAAGTGAATACATACAGTATATAAAGAAGATTTGTTAGAGATAGATGTTTGTCAACAATGGAAGAACACTTTTTTATAAAGTAAATTTGTAAATGAATATAAAGTCAATAAAGTAATCTGTGAACCGTGGAACACTGTAGCATTGCAATGAGAGAGGGGCACAGTCATGGAAGCACATCTTGGTTGGTGGCATGTTTAAAATCCCACTAAGCCTTACAAACAAACTTCCGCAGTGTGCGCCTGCCATTCCCAACAGTATCTCTAAAAATCCTGTAATTACTGTTTGTCTGGCATGCATCCTTCACCGAGTGCTAATCCAATTATTTTCCCCAACACTGTATTTGGGCTTGGAATATCATCATACAAATAATGTTTGTGTTGCAGAGCCAACAAACAACAAATCCATGTTAGTAAAAGATGTCAAAGGAGATGTAGGAGTTTAGAGCTACAGTATTTATTTTGTGTAATTTGTAAGAAATGCCTTAGATATCAGTCAGCGATCAGCAAGTCACACGGTCTCATGATAAATCTGCTTTAGTCTGCTCTGGGCCTACTTTGCCTATTAAAGGCAGGGTCAGTCATTCTCGAGAACACTTGCTAATTTCAAGCTCAAGTACAAAACAATATCCCTCCGCAGCGCCAAATTTAATTGAAATTAATTGTAAAGCACAGCGTTCTACCACGGCTTTGTTGTTTTGAGTGGCGTTCGACACTTTGTTTATGTTACTATTTACGGAGCCAGTGATGTGATAATTTACAAAATCTTGCTCTTTTGTTCATTTGTAGCTATCTCTCAATGCAACTCTCAAGTAATCAATACTACTGTGCAAACGTTCAACTATTGTCCAATCTCATCCAATTCATCCTGGGCAGACCCACAGCTTTACATTTTTTTGTATATAGATTCTCTCTGTATCAATGCAGTCACTGCTATTGGCCTGAACCAGCCACCCAAACAGTTATTTTCAGTCTCCAAAGTGTCGCCTCCTATCTATGTTAATCTGTTGTTTTCTCTGTGCCTCCTTCACGAATGTGTACATGTTTTGTCACTAAACGTCCCATTACATCCATCTTTCCTGCTGCGCTTGTCATTCCCCGCTCTATTATCACTCCAACGCAAAGCCAGAGATGTTCTATGCTTCCTATATGTCACTTTGATGTGCTCATTTTAATTTGCTATTAGTACTCACTTTGACATACTGTTTAACTGATGCTCTGACTAATTGCACGCTAAATACATCCTCTGAAATGTTTACATTAAATTAACAAAGATCAACACCATAGAGGAATGTATTATTTGAAGGGGCAAGATATACATGTCTTATTGTGCTAACAGGCGAAATAGTGGATTCTACCAATCTGGTAGTAACAGGCAATTTACAGCGTCCATGAAAACAAATGTAATGACAGTTGGCACAATATATTTTATTTTATTAATAAAAACGCTCTATACGCCTATACAATTTTAGCACACATAGATTGCCAATGATCTTTTTGTTGTCGTGAATGTTGTGAAAGGTTAACATGTAGGCTAAATAATTAAAGATACAAATGTTGAATGACAACCTATAAGATCGCTATACATTTGTCAAAAACATGCAATAACAGTGCTAGCAAGAAATCCAAACACGGTAGAAATCCAGCTATCACTGTAGGACGAAATAACAGACGTGTCTCAAGAATGACAAAAAACGACGCAATATTGATGTACGCATGCGCAGTATGACAATGTAGGACAATCTGACGGGTAGGATAGAATGTATTGTATTGTACAATGAAGCTTGATTGAAATGTATTAGCGCGCCATTTATGACAAACGCTTTTGAATTGAGGGGTTCCCAAGGTCTCAAGATCAGGATGGACTCATCGTGAGGCTAACTTTTTGCCACTAGATGGCACACTAAGCACACCAGCACCTCAGACCAAAACAAATGTTCCTTGGAACGAACACACACACACGCAGATGTGAGAACAGAGGAACTTTGTTTACCACACACACACACAAACACAGAGGGAGTGTGATGTCATGGGACACAATTACTCCACTATATCTTTACATAGACAATGTGTTATTTGGTGCTATAATAATGTTTCAAAATATAATGTATCAGTTCCTCCAATTAACGCAAATTCAACCAATCCCTGCACGACCTTGCAATTGCCAATAAAACATTGAATATTCATACTGTCCATAAAGTAAGAATATACACATTTTGATGTTTATAGACTAAATCATCCTACTCTAGGTAAATAGAAAAGTTCCAGATTGTAGCTTCAAGGATGAACTCACTTTCACTGTATACTGACACTGTGGCCTTCTGGGGAAGTCTTAAAGTGGTCTCATTGACCACGTCCGACTGGCCCCTTGGGCTAGGGCGATGTGTCACAATCAGGCAAAGACGGGATGTCCTTCAGCCCACGTTGCCCAGAATGGATGCAGCATCACAGCCTGGAGGAGAACACTGATCATTGCATATAATGGCCTTTATATCATTGTCATTAATGATGATCTTTGGCAGAAAGCTTACACGTAGTATGGGCCTGATCACAAAGATCATCTTAATGTAACACTTTTTTTTTAACTAGCGAAATAAACAAAAGAAAATCCTGCATGACTTTGAGGAACAGCTTTTATATGGTGTATGTTTTGAACGTAATAGGTGTCATGTAAATGGCATATTCCGTTTTGATATTCCGAATTAAGACTTTTTCCGAATTTAGCATATTCCAATTAAGACATCTGGGATGTGCCGATATTATTTGGGTTTTGGGAGCACTTATACAGCGGATTCGGAATATGCGTCTCAAATGGGGTTTTTACTGCATTTTACGGCATTGGGTCTCTTGCCTGTTCACAATAAGATATGTGCAGAAAACGTATTAATTTGCTTCCCGGCATACTGAGTGAATAGTCTGCACCTTTTCAGGCAGAGCCTAATGATTTCCTCTGCCCCGTGTGCTATTTTGGTTCGGATGCTGTCACCATGGCGTTGACACATCAGGGGGGAGGTGTTAATTGGCTACTATGGGATGTGACCCTTCGCGTGAAGTCCTTGTACTGTAATGTCCTTCTAACATTCCAGACTGGGAATGGTTGCTATCTCCTATCAGCAATGCAGTCAAACGTTCATATGTTTCGTTAGATTTGTACACCTAAAGTATGTTAGTGTTGGTGTCTTAATTAGATGTGGTTGGTGGTTTGTACACCTACAGTATGTTACAGTGTTGGTGTCTTAATTAGATGTGGCTAATTTCTACGCCACTTCTCTGCAGTATGAAGAATTGTAGTACAACTACACATGTAGAAGAGTCGGTATGGGTCACATACTAAAGAATACTGATAGGCAAGTACAGGATCAAACCCAGGGTCTTTCACCCACTCTTCAGTCAGGACCTCTTTTAGTCAAAATAAGGTATTTTATTTGCAAGTTTATTTGGCAGTATGGCTCTGTTCTGGCTGAGAGCAGCAAAATTCCCCCCACAGGGGACAGAACAGAGCAAGCATCAAATAAAAAGTATGTTTCGCAGCGATCAGGTTATTTGTCAGCTGGTTGGAGAACAGATGATGAATAATCTTGGCTATAATCTTGAATTCGTGGCCTGCCTAAACTAACACTTAGGCAAAATGTTTACGCCTGATTTGGACCTGATTTGAAATTGAGTCAAAAACGGCCTAGGCTAGTCGCGGTGTATATTAATTTTGTGTGGGAGACTCCCTCATTCGACAGCATTAAGACTTAATCAAACGCATTTGCTTTTAATCAGGGCTCCGTTCAGCATCCTGCGGTGTGTGTGTGTGTGCTCGTCATCTCAATGCAATTCAGCGGTTGCTAACGGACAAGTGAAAGTTGAGTCAGTTGTGTCAGAAGGAGGAACGTCGAGGGGAAGTCCGACAAAACAGTGTTCGCTGAATCATTGCAGGGGTGCTCACTGTCACAGCAGGGGTGTAGCGCCCACCTAATACGTCCGTCATCTTTACGCTTGTGTTCCTCGAAGGCAGCTGACATTACGTGTGTTCGTCAAATACGACTTGCAATGCTCGTGTTTGTGGTCATGATGGAATAGCAGGAGGGGGGATCCTCAATGTATAGCCAAGACTGAGGCACATATTGATTTAAAGGTACTGTTAAGTAATTCTGGAGAAAACATGATATATGATCAAAATGAAAACACCTCTCCCTTCAATGCCATAAGCTCAGAAGCTCCTCCCCACACATTGGTAACACATTGCAAAGGTTAGGACATTGTTGTCGTGTGCGGTCTGCAACATTTTCTTTGTGTTGCAATGTGTGCAATGTTGCAATTTTTGCTTCGGTGTTGTCAATGTCATGTTTGGATGTGTGCTGCCATGCTCAGTTTTTACAGCTATGCAGCCTAGTTGCATTGCAATTGATTACTGAGCATGTGAAGACCCACTATATCAAATATTTCTTCACGGCAAATCTCATAGTTACACCAGCATTGACCATGGGACATTGTGCCAATAGAAAACTAGTCTATTTATGGGAAAAATGCTGTTTGTGTTTTTGCTCTTCGAACTACAGGGAAGTCCCCTAATAGAGTTGTTGAGTTAAGATGTAGTCTTAGCAATATACTTACATCACCAGGAATGTGTGCTAAAAAGTATGTGAATAAGTTAGTTAGTAAGTTAAACAGACCATGTCAGACTACATATAACATTTTTTAAATTAAATAAAACCCCGAACACCCACAAACATCACTCAGGACAATCTAAAAAAGTAAGCAAAGCCTATCGAGCGGAAATGTCTTCAAGGACTCAATTAAATTCTGCAAAGGAACCATGTCCAATATTTCCCCTCCCCTCAACCGGGAGGGTGGTTGCGTGTTTGTCAAGATCGTAAACTATGTACTCGCAGCTAAGACCCAATCATTCAGTTTGTTCTGAAAATCTGTTGAGTTGAACAAGGCCTCCTTTGAACATTTAACTTTTATGTGATCTTCTGAGGTATGTTAATTACATGTACAAATCTTTTTCATTAGCGTGTTTAAATTGCTACTTGCTGCTTTTTTACAGTATTAAGGAATAAAAACATATGGAAAATATGGTTTTATCCCTTAAGAAAAAAAACGTCCCCACAATAAAAGTCCTCACACAGTCCCACTATAGCCATAATTTCCACCTCGGTGCCCTCCCATACACTTATGATACGCTATATGATTCCTAATGCAACTTGCTCAGTGTGTGGAAAGCGTTGTTGCATATTCCCCAGAAGCCACCACGGCAGCCAGAGTAGGCTCTTAACACTCCCCTTCTCATTCAGCAAGAACAACACGCACCCACGGACTCTTGCAAAGGCGAGGTCAAGCGCTTGCATGTGACGGATGCAAAGGGAGCAGGGGATGTGGGGACAGGTTTGTCCGTGCTCAGCGGAGCGAGAGGGATTCTCGTTTGGTGGGCAGATTGGCAGCGTTTATTTTGGCGGGCCACACAGCACCGGCAGGGCTGCGGTGTGGAGCTTGATTATTTCCAGCGCTGTACTGTGTGTGTGTGTGTGTGTGTATATATATATATATATATATATAAACACACACAGTATTTCAATGAAGGTACCCGTCTGTTGTGCATGTTTGAGTCATCGCTAAGTGCTAACGCCGCGTGCAATACGTGTGTCTGTTCCTCAGAGCGACATGTCAAAATCACTCCAGAGTCACTGCAGAAGTGAGACATGTTTTCATGTTGCTCCTGGCAACAATTGCACGACTTGTCTCTGTGACCCCCTCCCCCACCCCCGTTTCATCGTTGAAGGGGTTGGGGGGGAGGGGGGGGTGCGGGTGGCATGATTGATGGGAGAAAGACAAGAGGAGTTGGTTGAGGATGTAGCTTTCTGAAGCATATTTTGTTCCAGTGTCAGATATTACAGAACATCGGCTTTACTGTACTTCCCAGTCTCAACTGTCAACTTGCCACTAAAAGGGATATCTTACAGACAGGCGAACCTCCAACAGTGGGTGAACATTCTACTTCTACGGTGTTGAAAATGTTTGTGGTTTCATTTTGTATTTGGCAGAAGATGTGTTCACAGCATGGAGTGAAGCATGTGTCATGTTGGTGTTCAAAATATGTTCAGATGCTCTGGCAGATTTGTCAGTTTTTATTATAACGCAATGGCCTGCGAGGTTAGAAGAACCGTAGAGACAGGACAAGCGACGAGATGTATTTTTCATTAAATATAGTTATATTGCTTGTCCCTAAGGTTCGGGTGAATTTAAGCCCTCTGACACAAGTCTGGCTTAAAGGCAGAATACGGTAAGATAAAAATCTGACAGGAAGTTTCTTCAAAATATCCTTCTCCTGGGTGAGAATGCATCGGCCTACAGCATGCTACTGCTCTCGTTCGGCTGCTTCGATTGACTTGGCGTTGCTCACCACCGCTTCGCTGGGAGTCTTTGTGGGCATCAATGGCGACGTTACTCATGGCCCCGTGAGTTTGAGCAGCTCTCTTTTCTCTAAATGGGATCACATGATCCGCAGCTGCTGTCGGGCCAGCTCAATGCCGGTGTGAGGTCTGACATCTGGCCAGCTTACAGAGCTACACCACAGGCCTTGTAAGCTGGCAGCTGGGCATCCATCTTGCTAGCGGTCTGACATCTGGCCAGCTAATAGTTACACCACAGGCCTTGTAGACTGCCATCTTGCTAGTGCCGCCACGAGGTCTAGGACTAGGACTAGGAAGATTCTAGTCTCACAGAGCCAGCCTTTACTTAAGTAAAGTCTTGGACACAGCTCTGGCTAACTGCGTCAACCTAGGCTATGGTTTGGACAACTTTTTTTAATTAGATATTGATCGTTAATTTAAGTAGGCTAATGGTTATTAGAATGCTGGTAAAATGGAGTGATGCATAGTTAAAAAGTGAGGTATTTTGATTGACATGCACGACGAGGTTAACTCTTTCCTGTCAGGGCCATGTGACCAGAGACACTGGCCTCTATGTGGAGTTGGTCCCCGGGCTCTGCACAGTGGCTGCCCACTGCTCCCTTGAGCGATGGGTTAAATGCAAAAAAAATTTCGCTACATGTTTGTGAATGTGACAATAAAAGCACCTTTACTTTGAACTCGATCAAAGCAAAAACTCCCTTCAATGCCTTAAAGGTGCTCCCTCAGAAGCTCTGCACCACACATTGTCATGGCTGAAATATTGTTGTCTGCAGCACTTTGCTTGTGTTCTAATTCACAGAGCCTGGGCTGTGTAGAAACACCAGGTTATTTCTCAGAGTGCAGACAAAGGGGCAGCTAATGGACTGTTAGCAGATACTTGTGGAAAAAGACAAAAAGTGTATTAGCTCACAATCGTTCTCTCTACCGGTTAGGACGTTAAAAAGCAAACGATTGGTTCTTTAGGGATGAGGGGCGGGATATGTGCCTTCAACCACCATTTTTTGGCATCATGTAATTCTCCTATAGAGCTCTATTCAGAACTCCCTCTGTCTCTTTTATATAATATCGCTGGTTAAAGCCTCTTACGACGGGAACCCCAAAATGGAGATGAGAAATTTCCGGGGGAGACCTGATAAGATTTATCACAACAGCGCCGGGGTCTCCCCACTGAGCCGACATTCAATTTACCGCAGCTTGAACTCACTCGCTCCCTGTGTCGGCACGAATCAGCATAGACACCTGTCTGCAGCGCCAAGAGAGAAATTCTCTCTCTCTCGCTCGCTCTCTCTCTCTCTCTCTCTCTCTCTCGAACCCATTTACCGTAAACACCACTGACTAATGTGTGCCTATTTTATTAAAACATATTTATATACTGTATATAAATATATGCACGCAATCCCTATTTGCCCTCCAGAGAGCAGAAAGGTTCAGCCCTAGCTCACTGTGCATTTAAAGACGAGTGCTATCAAAGATACTGGCCAATGCCAGTGAGATAATCACACTTACAACACCGCAGTAAGTATGACTCCTGTAGAACTGTACAAGTGCTCTTATTTATTTAAAAGAAATAAGAATAACAGATGCTACAACTAAGAAACACTTGTCATTGTACATTACAGGTCAGGACAATGTTTGTACATTAGCCTATTGGCATGGAACGCTGGATCGTTCTGGTCTGCATAAAGTGCAGAATGAGTCCCCCCCCAGAAGTGGCGTCCATAGAACCCTCTCTGTTTCCATGCAGTCTCTCTGACCGCGCTCTGTATCGGTGGCTTCATGCCACCACAGCCTCCCGGTGTGACAGCGCGCGTGCCAGTATTGTGCCAAAAAGTGATTTCCTGACAGAAAGTGATTTTGCGTGCTCCCGCGGAAGGCTGAAATCATTTTTTGGCAAGCTGAAATGTGCATTATGGCTCGTATTGAATATAGTCAGCAGGTATAAAGGCCTGACTGAGCTATACACTACCTAATATAACCATCATGCATAAAAGCAAGTAATTTTGAGGCAGAAACAGCCTGTGTGTCACAAGTTAGAGGCTGAAA
>JAODUK010070135.1:0-16562 GCA_027564635.1 Typhlichthys eigenmanni
GTATAAATAAATACATTTAAGAATAAATAAATGTATGTAAAAATAATTAAATAAATGTAGAAATGCACAAATAAATACATAAATACATGTAAAAATACAGAAATAGCCTGTTTTAATACAAAAATGTAATTATTTTTTCAATTTCAATTATTTAATTATTTATACTTTTATTTATTTATTTATATTTTTATATATTTATTCATGTTTTTTTTATTATGGCAGTCCAGGTCCTCCATATTATGGCTTCTTTTGTGTTGTTGTTATGCTCATGTTTTGATAGGCCTATCCTATACTGCTTCAAGTGAAGGCCACAAGTCTGGCACATTATTTTAGTGTTGAATAGTTTGGGAACCCCTGTTTCAGTCTACTGTATGAAAATATAGCTTGATTAGCTGAGTTTTCTACATGATGTTTGGTTGTGTGCATTGAAGTCATTTATACTGAGACACTCATATATTAATTCATATATTAATTTACAGTAAATCATATTTTGCGCAAGATAAATAATTTGTTCCCACAAGATAATACATTGTGTGCACAATATAACGTGTGCTCACAAGATTTCCAAAAATAACACAATTTGGGACTTGAGAAAGGCTCTGTAGAAAGCTGCAAACAGCTAGACAAATATAGTCTAAGATACTAAACAATAACATTGTATCAAACATATAAACTCCTACAAACATGGCACCTGCATTTTCCTTTGTGGTTTCATGAATTATCTTAATTAAAATAATTTCCAAATAATAAATACATTCATACATAAATAAATACATACTTTAATAAATAAATAAACAAACAAACACAAGCACACATGTTGAGGCCCGCTACTTGACACTACTGTATGCTTCTCTGACATGCTTCTATCTTTGTATCCAGCCTACCTGCAGGCATGTCTGACCAACTGTTTTCTGCTGGCACAGACTGTAGTGGTCAGGTGACTGGGGTAGTAGACATGTCGAGATCTGAAGAACGGCTGGGGTCTACAGTAGGTAGACAATCACAGCTCTCTACGTCTATATCACAATCAGGCATCCACAACCTGAGTGGAAATTCTGAGAGGAAGAAATAAAGTCGAAATACAGCAATACACGGTTATGACACTGCATAGTTACATCAGAGAGGAACAATAACAAAATGCAATGACGGGAAGCCCAAGTGTTTGAATGTATAGTATGATGTAGCCCTATGTGGGGAATCAAATACAATGTTTGTGACATTATATAAAGATTTACAGCACATATATAGGCATATACAGAGGCTACAGTCTAATTTATTACAAGCAGAATGAGATAAGTTTAGGAAAGCTAAAATCTTTTAAGGCTTTCAGCTATTTATTTGCAATAACATCAACAGACTGAAACAACATTGTTAGCGAGAGAAATTTATTGCTTTGCATGCTTGCCTCAAACAGGACCAGCTGAGACTACATTATTATGTCTGATATATTCCCGGACATTTTGAATTACTCAGTGAGACAGATGACACCGGTAAGGACACAGCTATATCTTCTGTAATGCTCATGGTGTCTGTACCCGTTAGGTGTATGAAGCACAGTATGGGTCGCAGCTGTAGCAGGTTAGCAGCTGGGCTCTTGTACAGCCAATCACAAACAAGTGACTGGCATATCACGTTGGTACATTATTCGGTAGCCTCAATATTGGCAATGCAATAGGCATACTGACCGGTAATGCATGAACAACTGGTAATACATGAACAGCAAAACACAGATTCACAACATAGTCGCTACAGAGATGTCTCTCTAAGTGGGATATCTCCCATCAGCAGGCTACAGTATGTGTAAGATCATATAGCGACATTATAAAGTAAACCGGACAGAGCCACTCGGCACCGCAGCAGCACCATAACAAACAAACAAACAAACAAACTGTCTGACCATCTTTCATAAATAACATTGACATGGATGTACACTGCTGTCGGATTAACATTGTTTTCCAGTTACTGTTAGCCGCGAGGCAGCTCATAATTAACTAACTTCAGGTAAGACAGTACATTAGCCTATAACACATTTGCAATGGCCTGCATTTGTTCACTCCATTAGTCAAAGCCCTTCCATGATTTACTCTTGTGTTTTCATCTATTACTTCCACGTGTATTATTTAGTCTTATTTGCCTCTGTTCCGACGTCCGTGTGAGAATAGCGAGCAGCAGTTCTCTCGAGAGGTGTCCACCAAAGTTACATAGTGCAGTATCTGGCTTCTCGGGCACAGAGGGGCAATGACGGAGATGCTAGTCACTCTATTACATGTCAAAGAATACCATCAAAATTATGTTGAAACTCTTATTTAAAGGTCAGAAGTTACAGTGTTGCATTTTAACAAAATTAATTTTTGATGCAGTACTGGCACCCCGCCACTAGATGGCTCTAAGTACCCAGTCAGCCTACTGTGAATACATAGACGAAATTATATTGGAAAATGCACACAACAGCCTACCTGGTTGACTAGAAGGGTAAGATACACATCTGTTGGACATGCAGTCCCAGATCAAGCCACTGGCACAGAGTCTCCTAGACTCCTCTGTCTGGCGGTGGGGAGAGCACCTGGCAGTGAAGGAAAGAGGACTGGGCTATAGCGTGTAGTGGAAACCACTACTCCGGTTAATACATGAGTGGGCCGAGGGCCTGGACTCACACACTCCTCCTGTGAGGCCGGGCGTGGCGTCGTATTATGGCAGGCTCCATGCACTTGCACTCCGTGTGATTGGCTACTTTTATCAACACGGGCTCCGGTCCGAATTTATAGGGGATCACACTGAGAAGCTTGGAAACACACACACACAGTGGGCAGAACGTTAATAGTTACACCGTTTGTTTCTTGACAGATTTCCCACAATATATAGTAGTAATAGTAGTAGTAATAATACAAATATGCAATATTATAAAGCTCAATATATAAACAATGCCTTCCCACCAAGCTAATAACTAATAAATTTGAAGCATTGACACTCACAGTTTTATTGACATATGTGGTCGTTGTGTTTCTGCACGTGACCCCCTCGGTATTGCAGCAGCCGTTGCACCTACATTAAGATACGATATACTGCATGTGTGTATGGGTAAACCAGCATTCCTGTGAATGATGAACGAGTTCTGACCAAACCCACCTGTAGACAGACACACAAGGCGGTTTGAAGAACATGGAGGGGTCGGTGCCTAGCTCTTTGGCCACATCCACGCATGTTTCCCTTGGTATGCACTGGGTCCTCTGCCACTCCTCATCTATGGCTGGAAAGTTTTCCAAATCAAAATAGCATATTATATTAATTGTTCTGAATTAACTCTTGGTTTAAAAATAGATATGTTCAATGGATGTGTGTCAAGGGTGTGGTCCACAGGACTCGGAATAGGAAACACTTGTGGGCAATCATCTTATCACCTTTTGACAGTTAAAGGAGTGCCATGGATCAGGAAAGTGACGTGTCAAACCCTTCCGACACCGCTATTGCTACTTTACATGTTTTTACACTGAGAATATATATGTACCCGGCATGGTCTGACAGAATATAACCCTGCGTTTGATCTTTATTACAGGAGGAGATCATTTGGGATGGAAACTATGAAAGACTTTGTGGATGAGAGTTTGTATTCTTGTACATGAGTTGTATTACCTGTAACCTTACGTAACATAACCAACCTTTGAGGATCTCCAGGCTGTATGAGTCAGAAGCATAGCGAGTGGCCCGGTGTGATCCAGCTGAAGAAGATGACGGTGAAGAGGAGACTAACTCTGTCTGGGTCTCAGGCTGCTGAAGTCTCAGACGACACTTCCACAACTTCCGGTCTGGGAATTGGGTCAGACTCAGTAGCTCATCCAAACTGGACGCTGAGCGTACCTGTCTCTCCCAGAGGTTCTGGTTTGCTTCCTGCAAGGAACACAGTCAATGTAAAAGAAAGTTACATTGTACAAGTGAATCTGTACATTGTGGATATGTCAGTTAATCAGTTGTTGAGCAAAGAACAGAATCAACACTGTATCACTAATAGTAAGAGGAATATTATTATTATATATATATAAGTAGACTCTCTGCTCCATCTCAGCTTTTGCATATGTACAAGGGCGTGTACAGTATGTGTTAATAATAATAATAATAATCATATTAAATTATAATAATAAATAATAATTAAGTAATGTGTCTAGCCTATAAAATATTGTATACATGAAAGTCATGTTATAATTTAATGTTACATACTGTACTGACAATAGTGTTTAGTTGTGGTGTGTGCTATTAATGATGTGTGTGTGTGTGTGTGTGGGTGTGGGGGAGCGGGGGATTGGGAGCCTTAATGTCTGATTATTAACAGCTGCATGGCAAATCTGTGTGTCTGTTCTTTGGTGTGCTGATAACTTTGTGTGTCCAAAACATTCTCATGCCAATGTTTCATTACTGAGTTGTACCACAGCGAAGGAAGACCGCCGCTGCTCTCGTACAGACATGAAATCCTAATGTGCCACACAGAACTACAGACGCAAATGCAGTTCTACGAAGAAAGCAGCACGCTGTATGTGAGCTGAAAATACAACATGTTTTCTTGTGAAACACCTGTTGCTATGCTTTGGCTGCACCAGGTCACAAAGCAGAACATAGCAGCTTGGTTTTTGGGCCTCTTCAAATACTTATTGTAGAATTGTAAAAGATCATACACATTGTCTGTGCATTTACACAGACGTGAACAGCTTCACGGGTTAGTTGTTGAGGCTTAATGGGATGGTGGCTGGACAGTCATATCATAATACACTTGTCTGCGCAGTGTTTGCTTTGTTTCCTCACAGATGTGTTCAATGTGCTGCGGTTTAGGAGGGTGGGGCTGGCTGACTGACTGCTTCCACTTAAGTCTGGGAAACAACAGAAAACAGGGAGGTTTCCCCACTGCATGCTCGTCCAGGGAATAGACCTACTAATGTGTAACAGAGAGCAAGCCGGGTGAAGCGGTGGAATGAGAGATGACATGACACGAGTGGGGAAATAAAAAAAAGAGGGATCACGCAATATGGAAAGGAGCCAAAACGGAAGAGGGTGGGGGGGGGGGGGTGAAAGATGAAAGTAAGAAAAGAAGGGGGAGGAGGTCTGGAAGAAACAGGCAGTAATGCTGCTAATGAGCGTTCGTTTTGCTACTGCTGACGTGTCTCACTCCTCTAACATGGCTTACATAAGGAAAGATGCATACATCACAGACTATACGTCACTGGACGTGTGCGTGCGTTGGTGTGTATGTGGACTGCATGTCTGACAACTAGACTGATTTGGATGTGTGCGTGCGTTGGTGTGTATGTGGACTGCATGTCTGACAACTACATTGATGTGAGCTGCATGAGTGGGTTGATTTACAGAGCATGAGGACAGAATATAAATTACATTTGGAGAGAAACAATTAAAATAAAAGCGCTGTTAGTGTGTAGTATAAATCAACAATATCAACAATTGGATGCATGCATGTTAAAAAGGCATAACCCAATGGTGTCTGGTTGGGATTACGTTGCATAAATTATATAATTATAATAGCTAATTTTGGATGAATGACAGGCAAGAACCGGATAAGTACGTTAAACATAACACTGCTGGACTAAAGCTCAGCCAGACAGCATGAGTCAGATCTGGACTTACCACAATGCCTCCTGCTCTGTGCATGCCGTGTCCCACTTTCAGCCAGCCCAGCTCCAGAACCAGGGTTACAAAAAACAACACTCTGCACAAAGTCAATATATCCTTCATCATCTCCAGGTCCTTGACTTTAAGAAGCACGTAGTCTGGTGCGCTGAAGCCCCGGTCTTTAATTCTCGCTGAAGTTTTCCCAGTCCCTCAGACCACACACACTCTTCCAGTATCTTCCAGTACTATGTATGTGTGTCTGTGCCAGACACACACTAACCAAAAGTCTTTAAAATGTTGCAAGCTTTTACGGCTGAAGCTTTGAAGCTGTTGTCCAGTTAAATAGGCAGACCTCCAACAATACCAATAAAAATCAAGGTGCAATCCCCTTGAAGAGCTCTCAACCGATATAACCTTACCTCCTATAGATGATTCAAGTGGGCCTGTCAGACGTTTCACTAAGTGGGAGTCACTGTGTTTCTGGACTGGCATTCATCTTTTACTCCTCTCTTGGTTATACTTGAGCTCCTATCTCCAGCATAGACTGCCTCCTGTGGACGAACGCTCACCAGCATCTGCAGCATGCCAGTTGTCATATAGGTATACAATATCTGTGACACTTCCCTTAATCACTCCACACTGCCATACGGTACTCTTCCCCCGTGGTCTGTGCAAAAAGCTCGCAGGGTAAAACACTATGGCAACACCACTCATGTCCACATCAAGGGGCTGAGCTGGTTACATGAGAGAGCGATGTGTAATTCACCATCCACTGGATCTGCGTCTTGCCCTGCTTGATTAGACGGGTTTTTCCTGTTTGACTTTTGGCTATCTAATCTGTCAATCGATCAAACGCTATCCTGTTCAATTCTGTGTCAGTGTCTTTCCCTGTTGAGCTGCCAAACCGCACACAGCCTTGCAGCAGAAACATGTGTTTTAAATGTGATCCAGACCTCAGCGATACGCGAGGGAAATGAGGGGCCGGCGCTACCCCTGTCCTGTCAGCACCCCACCCTCCACTTCCTCATTTGACTCCGGAATGGCTTGGGAAAAAATACAAGGGTCTAATAGTGACATGCGTAGAATACGCTATTAATTAAGATCATGTAAATATATAGGCTACATAAAGTATACAATTAAGAAAATCATGTTAATAACTTAATCAAAATATTTTGTAACATTTTTTTATCTATATACAATATACTATATACTATGTGTATATTGTAGCTATTAAAAGTAACACGTTTGACAAAACATTTTTCTATGTTGTTCATGATTTCTGTTACCCCATAAGATAACAAGCTACTATTATGGAAGCATTGCACAACTTTGCAGATTTGCTAACAAGTAATATACAGGTGCATCTCAATAAATTTGAATATTGTGGACATTGTGGAATATTGTGGATAATTCAATTGACAAAGAGAAACTCATTTATGTTGTGGATTAATTACACACAAAGTGAAATAGATCAAGCCTGTTTAAATCTTGATTATTACAGTTAACAGCTAACGAAAACCCCAAATTCAGCATCTCTGAAAATGTTAATATTGTGAAATAGTGCAATATTTTAAAGCGGTCTCTCAGTCCAGTTCAGTAGGCTTCACAATCATGGCTTGCTGACTTGACAGTCATTGACACCCTCCACAAGCAGGGAAAGCCTCAAAAGATCATTGCTAAAGAAGAGTGCTGTATCATTGCTGTACCATTCAAACATTCGGGAGCGCTAGCTTCACAAGGAGTGGACTGAAGCAGGAGCCACCACATAGACGTATCAAGGAAATGGGCTACAACTGTCGCATTCGTGTGAAACAATAACTTGTCTGTAGCTGAGTGGTCCAAAGTCCTATTTTCAGATGAAAGTTAATGTTGCATTTCATTTGGCGATCAAGGTCCTAGAGTCTGGAGGAAGAGTGGAGAGGCACAGACATTGCATGTCCAGTGTGAAGTTTCCACAGTCAGTGATGATTTGGGGAGCCATGCCATCTTCTGGTGTTGGTCCACTGTTTCATCAAGCACGGAGTCAACTCAGCCATCCACCAGGAAATCTTAGAGCACGTCATGCTTCCTTCTGCTGACACGCTTTATGGAGATGCTGATTTCATTTTCACCTACCCACACTGTCAAAGGTACCAACACCTGGTTCAATGAACATGGGATTACTGTGCTTGATTGGCCAGCCAACTCGCCTGACCTGAACCCCATAGAGAATGAATGGGGTAATGTCAAGAGGAAGATGAGAGACACAAGACCCAAGAATGCAGACGAGTTGAAGGCTAAACCTGGGCTTCCATAATACCTCAGCAGTGCCACAGGCTGATCAACTTCATATCATGCATTCAGTAAGTACTGAGTGCTTGTACACAAACACAACATGTCTGTATTTAAATTCCTTTTTTCACTGATCTTGTCATATTCTGATGTTCTGAGATTCTGAATTTGGGTTTTTCATGAGCTGCAAACCAAAATCATCTAGATTAAAACAAATACAGGCTTGAACTATTTCACGTTGTGTGTAATTAATCAACGATATGAGTTTCACTGTCAATAAAATTATTGAAACTTGAACTTTCCACAATATTCTAATTTATTGAAATGCACCTGTATACTATACAGTATTCCCACAGGCATTTGAATACAAAGCAAAAGACAGCCTACTGTAACAGAGCTATCGTATATATTACAATATTCACACATTTACCATAAGACAATATTAAAGCCAAATCCCACATTTAAAGGAGAAGTGGTTGAAGAAGATTAAAAAGAGAAGACACACCTACTGTATCCACCCTCTTTCATGCCAGTGTCTAAGCCCATTACAATATTACAACAATGTAACCCTAGCCCAATATTACATATTATTATTGATTTGTTTACGTATTACATCTTAAAATGAATATTACAACAATGTAACCCTAGATCGCCAGCACGTCACCTGTTAATTTCTATTAGACAGAGTCTCTGATCTTTGATCTCCAGTTTTTGGCCCTTTCAAATCCGTTTTGCCCATCATTGTAATCTCTGATAGCCTGTTCAATCTCCTCTTGTATGGTCATAACAAACGGACCTGAAAAAGAAGAGGGCAATAACAGTGACATTATAGGTGTTTGTGACCTTGAGGATTATTTGATGATCAGATCATTTTGTTCCCTATCCAATAGAGTGAAATTATGTACCGTGCTGCACTATGGGCTCTTTGATTGGCTCCCCAGCAATTAGCACAAAGTGGGACATCTCAGGGCCCTGAGCAGAACATAACACAATGCTCACCACATGTCAATCATACTTGTAGATTATAATCCTTCATAAAACAATGTCTTGTAATGTACAGCTCTATCAAGTTCAAGGCTCTGACCTTGTTTTCAACCCTGACACCGTCTCCATCTCCAAACACCACAGTATGATGAGGTTCTATTCTCTGCTGCTCCTTCTCTGAACCTTAAGCATTACAAGATGGAAAGACAAAGCTAGCAGATTTGAACTGGGAACCAATGCATTAGTCCACTGTACCTTGTACACTCAACATAGCCAGGTGGCAGTGATTTGGTTATAATAGAGGGGAGTGAAAGCCTCATAACGCGGTTTGCTTTTTATTATTCGTGTTCAGAGGGTCTGACAGGGATTTACAGTCATTAGTATTATGAATCCTGTTGTGCAATGATTAAAAGTAATGCCATAATGAGATTTTATGACAGAATAATAAGACGAAATTTTATAGCATTTAACATGTTTCAGATTATTTTAGACTCCTTCACATGCAAGCACAATTCATGGCCAAAGGAAAACATTGGAAATGTAATACCTAACATGATATCTTACTTACAGTACATACAGTACAAGTACTAACAATTACAATAAATGCATGCCTTGCTATACTCTTGGTAAAGTAATAACTATTAGGGAAAATCAATAGCTCACACAATTGCACAATATCTTGTCCAAAAAGAAATTACATTCACATATGTCAAGGAATGAGCATAGAAGAGAATGCTAAGCAATCGTCAGCATTATACAATTGGGATCACACTGGTAAGCTCATTGATGTTAAGTTGCAGTTAAATCTGTCTATCTAAATTGGAATGTACCATTTCTGTCTGAATCATCAATCAATCAATAAATCAAACAATCACTACAGCTTTCATAAGCGATTTAAAATGACCAAGCGAGACAAGATTTACCGTCTTTAAATTTCTTTACAAGACATTCCAAGATGAAGGGGCAGAGTACTTAAAGGCTCTTTTGCCAAGCTCTGTTCTAACACTTGGTACTGCACTGCGAATTTACCTTCCTAACTTACTTGACTGTAACAGAATGGCCCTAAAAGTGATATAGAGTGTATAGAGCTACTTAGTTTACAGATTATGCAGCCAAATTAACCCATGCTGGTCAAACATGTCAAGCGATATGAACATGTTGTGCCCCTTTCTGGATAGTTCGAACGGGATTGCAGATTGTGTTTCATTACAGTTTGATAATGGATTAAATAATTGGCAGCCATGTTTATACACAAAAACCCAATTTTTAAGGGATATTTGTTCCTCGAGTCCACCATGATCCTATAGTGGGACCACATTGAAGAACTTGTTAAACTAGGTCTTTGACAGGTATCTTGACATAGCACCATCTTAAACCCATTATTCAATAGACACTGTCTGACTTTGCCAAGCTTACAACATATTTGCAAAGTTTGTTCAAATGATACGAGAACAAGTTTCATGTAATCCTGCAGGCAGACGGAAAGGCATAGACAGCAGGCAACCACATTAGCTTTGCACACAAGTGTAATAAAAAGCAGACTAATGGGTGTAGGACGTTGGAGACATTTTCAGGCTACTGTTTATACTGTTCTCGCTGTGGAAAGACATTCTTTTTGGAAAGAATAAAATCATGTATACTGTAGGTTCTCTAAAATAAAAACATTAACACATGCAAAACTTACCAACATCAATGGCTCCCGACAGTGTATAAATGAATGTTGTCCATCCTGTTAAAAAGATTAGAACACATTTATCAGAAAGGAAAATTACCAAGTTATACCCCCATTTTTTTTGCATTTTTTTTTGCAAGACATTTAGCTATTTATTGTTGATTTAGGTAATAATATGACTCAGGCTATTCCAGTTCTCATAATCCAGTGTCATGCCATTTGTGGCTAAAGTGATGTGGCACCAAGTAATGGTCCTCTGTCTGCCAGAGCGCACAGGCAGAACTAAATGTACGTTCAAGATTGTCATATTAAGGCATATTTTGAAGAACGTCATCAGATTCAGACGTCCACAGTGAAGTCCACAGTCAAGGCCTTGATTGTAATATAGTCATATAGACAAAGTGTTGTTTCATTCAAATGAATAACCATTTCTCCACCTAGTGTGGTTAGGGTTGAGAATGTATCTTGGAAAAATCAGGAAGCTTTTTATTTTTAATTAAGTTTAAAACATTTGATGAATCAAGTCTGATATACATCATGTGGCATTACACATTAAACATAGGATGGCAGTGTTTTTCCAAATCCGTAGACATGAAAACCCTTTCTTATGTGTGACTATTGAAATGCACACAAACTACTGTATGGTGGCATGCACTGTAGAGGAGCATCTTATCTTCCCTTACCTGGGGGAACCGGCTGGATGTGTGTGCTGCCTGCCTGCAGTCTGAAGTCCAGGTACAGGGTTGGTGTCCTAGTGTAGATCTTGGACTACATGTAAAAGCAAATATTCTAGTATAGGTACATTTTCTGAATTATCTACCGAGTGTATGACAACAATGGAAGTAGTACACCTTTCTTTCATAATAGTGTATTTAATCCATTGCATATTCACTACTTTCAATCAGAAAATACGGGTAAGTCAATACAGAATAAAGCAAAATGTCAACTCAGGGGAAGGTTGCAACTCCAAAGTAGGACTTTTACATTTAAATTCTTAAACAATGTCTACTGCAGGCTCTAATCACATTTGAATACTTTTACACTACTCCCTGTTACTCCCCATAATGTCATTTATGTGTTAGATCTGTTAAACCAATGTGATCTCATTACACAGACGTAAGCTGGTTAAACACATATAGACACATACAAATACTGTGAAATAAGTGTCAGCTCGTACTTCCAAAGGGCTTTGCTCATTGTGCAGCCTGTGAATTGAGGTCAGGGGCTCTGCCCACTTGAAAGTGAATTCCATTGGCACGTGCCACATGCCAATGCACAGTGTCACCAGAAGAGTGCTTTCAACTTGCAGATTTTTTGTTTTATATATAACCTTAAAAATGTATGTTTTGTCAAATGTATTTAGCAGTAAGATTGACATAATCATCGATTCTGTGCTCTCTCCAGCCCCAGATGATGCTCCAGCAGCAGGCACGAGCATTCAACTACTGTATGTTGCATGGTTTATGACAAAGAATCATCCAAACTGTCTATTGTGCTTCTGAATTAAAGATGCTGAGAAGTCAGACCATGCTTACCTGGTTAAAACCATATACGCATGGTTAAACATCATCAGGAAATATGGACTTTATATTGTATTAACTTGCCTTCAGATTGAACTATAATATTCAATTAATTTTGACAAGCTGGTCTGGTCCCATGGAAAGATAACAGTTTGTTGTTTACACGACATAATATGAAAGACATTCAATACAGTGGAGGCAAAGAAAAGACCAGCCATGTGATCATAATGGCCTATGGTGAACCCCATATTGTGTTACTCCAATGACTGTGCACTTCTTAAGTGAAACCATCACAAACAAGCACAAACTCAAGATGGCCTTCATAAAAGGACAACCTGTTTACACTTCCTTAAAGAGTCTTCGCTTTAAAACGGATCCCCACAAATACAATAAAACAAGCAACCAAACAAAATTCTAAAGCCACAACCAACCGTCACCACTGTGATCTTTCACAGAGTCAAACAATCTGCTCCTCATTTAATGTTTACTGTTCCCCTGGGATATGGCAATACATTCAACCATTTTAGTGTGGTTCACACGCACATGCATGCGTACACCAGAACCGTGCCTGTGCACAAACCCACACCTAAGATGACGTCTAAATCAATGTTTTTCTATTTCTCTGCTGTTTGTGATCAAGGGTATTTGTGGTTGTTTCGCCATCACGCTGACAAATCCTATTAAGTAAACAATATATTTTATTTTCTCTGCCAGTTCTTCCTTATCCTTGTGACCATTGTCTTACAGAAACAGCATTTCCCTTGAGGTTAAACTCAAATAACTTAACTTGAAACTTAAAGGTAGTGTAGGTACCATGTATTAGAGCTAAATAATTAGAGTACTTTCTTAGAAATTCCATAGATAGCTATCAGCGAGAGTGAAATGCTTTTTTGTGATTACGGTATATACTCTGGTTAGCCCATGTTAGCCTTATACTGTATAGAAATCAATTTCCATTTTGACGTGAATTCATTTTCAAAACTGTATCATTATATATACAATTAGTTTTAGTTAGCTTTCGTTGAAACCCAAACCTTACCAGCATCTTAAAAAATGGAAGACATTCACGGTGGCCCAGTGGATAGCACTGTGGCCTCACAGCAAGAAGGTCCTGGGTTCAAACCCCAGTTGTCCTGGCCTTTCTGTGTGGTGTTTGCATGTTCTCCCCATGTCTGCAGGTGCTCTGGTTTCCCCCACTATCTAAAGGTTCACTCTCCAAACAGTGCTGTCTGACCAGTAACACTGGCTCTAATCTGCTTTTAACCTCATCCCTTGAGGGATGGGTGCATCCCGTTTTGAGCTGTTCAACTACAGTACTGTAATATTGTAAAATAACCAGGCCTGTGGCACACGAGGAGCAGGGGAGTGGATGGGGCTTTGTGGCTTGGTGACACCATCGTGACCAGTGACCTACAGCACTCTTGTGATTGGCTGAAGCAAGGTCCAATGTTCTGGTAACACCTTCGTTTCAAAGTCACTGTCACACATTTGTTGTTTTATTTAGTTGAAGCTAGTCCAATCAGCTGACTGACAAAAATTCATGTTACTTTTAGAATTTACATAATAGATATGGTGGAGTGTTTCTATACTAATGTGTAGAGCAGAGTAAAATAAATATGGTCCTACCAGACTAGAGTTACAATTGTGTAAACAAATGTACACAATTATGCATAATTAAGAACTGATGAAAGTGAATAATGTCAACAATAATTTCATATATCCTCCTTTCATTGACTTCAACATTCACACATTTTCATCACTCTCTGACACACACACACACACACACACACACACACACCTTTGCTCCCAAGGCCTCTCCAGAGATGACAGTGACTGCAACTCCTCCTTGGCTGGGTTTGGGAATATCTCTGCCTCGCAGTTCCTGGTAAGCTGGTTCCATCATCTTGTCACGCCTGGGCAGGTTCACCCATAGCTGTAAGCCCACCACAGGTTCCTCTGACATGGGCATCTCAGCATGTACCACTCCTCTGCCTGCCGTCATCCACTGGTGGACACAAAGAACAGTTTTATTAATACATTCAAAATGCCAAACCTTAGTTTATAAGTGGAACTTTTCTGCAAAACAAAACAAAAACATACGTTATACTTAAATATAAAAAAAATACATTTTTAGAAAGATGGATACTCTTACAGTAGAAAGGATTGGTGAAAATAAAATGTTCCAACGTTTTCCTTGGAACATTTTTATTTTTATTTATTTTATATAAATGCACATATCCTGTAATTTTAGGGGCACTACTAAGGAGACATGTGGAGCTGATTCCAGGTATTCATAACCGGATAGCATGGTGTTCAGTTTAATAGCTTCTCCTGCTTCTCCTGCTCCTATAGGGCAGCTGGAAATGTCCACATCGCAGCAGTAGTGCAGCCTGCAACAGTACTCTCAGTAACTGCTCATTTAGCAAATGTGGGAGATCTTTTGCTGTGTGATGAAGGAATCTGTTGCTGTATTCTGTTGAATTGCTAAATTGGCTTAAAGATGATTAATTTACCTAACAGTAAAGCAGTGGTTTATAAAGTGTGGACTGTGACCACACGCTTTATAAACATATTAATACACACATTTTTCAACATGTATGTTATCTGCAATACCCAAAAAGGGGTCACGGCTCAGAAGCAATGAAAACCACTGCACTAAAGGAGCAGCTGATTGCTAGAGCATCTGCCATTCCTCCATGGAGCTCAGCCATTTCTGGATGAACCAACCTTGAATTGAACTGAGTTGAACTCATACTGTAGCTGAGTCAGCATAGTGCCTGTCTGTATCTATATAAATATATAAATCAATTTCTAAAAATTTCAGATTAAATGTTATAGATCTGAACATACCTGCAGATCACCAGGTTTCAGAACTCCTGAATGGCCACAGAAGTCTTCATGAGCAGTGATTCCCTCCAAGACATATGTTACCTGGTGGAGGAATATTATAACATTTAACTTGTAATAGCTGAGGGCATTCTAAAGAATAAATAAAAGTATGTCTGTAAACAATCATTTTATCATGTTTTAGAGGGCCATGGAATCAATTACCGCCAAATATGAACTGTTGCAGCTAGCTAGACCGAACAACACCTGCTGACTTTCCCCTCCCCAGTGGTCTCACTGAACAGGAAGAGGAGTGCTGTGTGGGAGGGTCAAGAGTCAGATGTCAACATCTGTTCCAGAGAGCTGAGCATTGGGCCCTTGCAGCGAGCTGCCTGTGATCTTATTCCACAGCTGTGTGATTTCAAAGGTCATGTGACTATGAGCAAACACACCTGCTGAAAGGCATGCTGTGAGTGCTACAGCCAGCCCGCCACTATCAATCCACACAGGGGGCTCAAACAGGGATTAAAGCATCTCCAGAGGCCAATAGATGGGGAGCAATCCAAGAATCACATTTGACTGTTAAGTTGAACCGTCGTATTGGCTCGCTCATTTATTTATTCAGCACTTTTTACGTAATGTTTAGAGAGCCAATGATATAAGGATACAGGGGAATATGTTTTTGGTTATGATCTATTCTAGCCACTGTCCCCATACTCTAACATAATTAAGATCTTGTTAATACAGAATTGGTCTAATGTAATGAATATGCAAATCATTAATGCAGGGTACATTTATAAATTAATTTATACATAAATACATGTGAATTAATTTACAAGGGGACATTTCAAAAACTCTACAGTTAGGGTAACATGATATTGTTGTCTGCTTCCCTGGCGCTATTTACTGTTGATTCTACAATAAATTGACAAAGAATGGAAATAGTGAGGAACATTGGTCAAAGAAAACATGGTGGAGACTTAAAATGCAGTGAAAAATAAAATACCACAAAACCAGGCATAGCTTTGTCAAAACCAGGCATAGCTTTGTCAAGGCCACATCAAACCCAGGGGTAAACCATCCCTTTCAAAATAAAGGCATTTTGTGGGTTGTTGGAATGATGTTTGTAATCCTCAGCATACGGACAGACAAATAAAACAGTGCCATACATAACTTTGCTCATTTGTTTTATTAGGAAAATAGGGAACAACGTTATATTAACATGTACAAAGTTGTGAAGTGTTTGGTCACACTGACTTATCATCACCATCTAGTGATAGTACAGCATTAGGAATAACACCAATACTGTATGTGGTTGTATGCATGTTGTTGATGCTGTCTGGATACAGGTGGCGCCATCTTCGTCAATGACTTTTGTAAAGTATACTGTATTGGGTTCCATTTACCTAGTTCTTACCTAATTCATATTAAAACAATATAGTGTACTATGTACATGGAAAACTAGCCTACATAGCTATGACATGTGTTATTTATGGCTACCTACTACCCAGAGCCATGGAAATAACAGAGTTACGCCATCTCTGTTCACTCCAATGGACCGTTTTTTCGCAGCAATGTCGGATAGTGGAGCCTCAAAATAGTTCCAAGAAGATAGCCTTTATTGACTACTAATTACCAAAAAATTAAGTTATATATCTGTATATATATACACTGTACAT
>JAODUK010070146.1:0-16562 GCA_027564635.1 Typhlichthys eigenmanni
CCCTTTCCTAAATATTGATTCCAGCGCCCCCCTTCGTCATCTCAACGCCCCCTGGGGGGCGGTACCGCCCACGTTGAGAAACACTGCTCTATATGCTTAACTGATCTGATCATTAAAAGCAAACACATATTGGCCATAGCCTACCTGAATTTTGTGTCCGCACAGACCTCTATGCAATAACTGAGCCGCGTAGCCTATACGGAAGCCTACATGCCCACATGAGATAAGGAAGTATGTTACACGCTTGATGATAAAGGAGGGAACTGGCTTAGTCCGCCAGACAATTCCTTTATGAAAATAGATTGCTTAAAAGTCTCAAATCTCGAGGTCACGTCTTTGGAGTAAGAGTCTCTGTTCAAGTTTGAAGTCACTGTGTGTGCGGCTTAAGTGCGACTCGAGTCCAAGACGCAAACTCAAGTCCCCATCTCTGCTTTAATTTACCTAAGCTATTGAATGGGTCATCAAAACAATAGCCCTCCCTAAGATCAGTGTCGTTACTGCTTTCCGTTAAAGGCTCGTCGAATTGCTGTGATCAGGATAATCAGGATCACCTTCTCTTCCCCTCTCTCTCTCACACACACACACATGTACCCTGGCTGTCATTCTAAGCGTATATATAATGTTCTAAGTGTGTATATATGTATATCTATCACACATTCTCTCGCCTACATCTGGCAATGCAATCAATGGTTTATGCTAACGTAATGCTAACAGCAAAAACAAATCAAATTAGTTTACTGTTCATTTTACTTTGCTGTAGCCTACCGTGGTGGTTTTTCACTAGATGTTTTGGTAGGGCCAGATGTGCGTTATGACTATTCTGTGGATGCACCCACAGCACCATTGTCGTCTGTTCATCTTTTGGGCAAATTATAAGAACTCAAATCCTGCAAACCACTTCAGAAGTGACTATCCTCTTTCATTAGGTACCAGTGGCGTAGCTATCTCCGGTGCAACCGCACTATGGCCTGTGATGCTTGAGGGCCCGGTGATGCCATCCTGGATCTGCGTAATGCAGGCTACCACTGCTCTCAAGAACCATACGTCTCCCGATATTTGAACACCGCTTCATCGCGACCAACTAATATGAAACATGAAACATTTATTTTCTCGTCTAGTTTGACGTCCTCTACGACATGTGCCGACATGTTCCTTGACGTTAACCAATAAGATGGCAGGATGCTCTCTGGCAAACTATGTAAATATGGCGAAGAAAAAGATGGATGCCACTGCTGCTGTCAGATGGACACATGAAACAGAAGAGCATTTTTTCAGCAGTGGAAACTATATCCATGTCTATTTGACGTTTACGGTGAACCTGCTAGGCCTAGTTGTTGGCTAATGTCAATACTGTACGTTCTTTACCTCAAGGTCTTTTTGATAGACAGCCCATACTGTCTTCTTCGTGACACCCAGGAATGGGTCCACTGTCGCCTTTTTTTTTCTCAACATTAGATCGCCAGCATCACATAGCGCTTGTGTAGCCATGATTGACAAATACTTGACCGGCCGGTGTTATGTCCCTACTGGTTTCCAAGATAACTGGTTTCCAATCGTGTTTACTTAACCACAGCATACCTCTGGCAGCAGATTCAACAACTCCACAAACAATATTCCAGAAAGTTTCACGTGTCCGTTCATTATTATATTCGCAAATAGGTTTATAATAATGAGTAGCCTATTACATTACAACCCTCTACATATGGCTGTCACTGTGAATACAATGTACTGTACATGCAGTGATTTAGGTTGGCCCTATAGTCTACGGTATTATTGTCATTTTTTTTGTTTTGAATGGTCAAATGTGTGGCGGAGAGCTTCTGAAAGAATGTGATTCTGGGGCATTAATCAAGGCAACGTGGTCTGTGGTGAGACAATTGTGCAACTGCCTAACAATTTAGTTCTGGTGTTCTGACTGTACGTAAGCGATCACGTGTAACTTTGTCCGGAAGATGTTTGGCCAAAATATCAGCTGGAAAATATGACTACTTAAAAGCATGTTAAATAGAGCAAGATAAAAAGCCTATGGCGAGCCAAGCGTAGCCTACGCAGTCTTGATTTAGGTAGCATGTAGACAGAAAGAAGTGATGGCACATACAAGCTGTGGCACAGCTTGTATGTGTCACTTACTCCTTCAAAGTTCTCATTTGAATATTTGCTACTACCACCAAGATCTGCTTTCGGCTCAACAACCCCAAAGGTTAGGGGAAAACGTATTCCATTTTCTTACAGACATGTCCAAAAAGAATCACTCCAGTGTGTGCACTGCCAATACATCCATGGTGCACTTCCCAGACAGAATATGACTAAACTGTATGTTTACCTGCTGTAAAGCGTAATGTCGGAGTGTTGCAAATACATACATTCCCAAAGGTTACAACCGGCTAATACAGGACTGGGGGAATTTGTGCTTCGATAACGCACACGCCCTAGATCAGACGTCATATTCGATGGGCTAGCCTCATGAAAAAAAAAAGAACATTTAAACATTGCGGTAACGGTTGCTTGCCACGGCCCACGGTTGGGTTAGCAACACTGCCGTATTGCAATATTGCAGTTATCGCGACAGACCTACCTCTACAACTTAGTTATTTTAAAATCAAGGTTTTGAGTATGATCATAGCAAGATTCGATATTACGCTGTCAGGCAAAATAGTAAACACAAAGAAGATAACGTGTCGGCAGACCAGAAAATGCATTGGTCCGTTCTAATATTAACCAATTACGTCATCAGTCCTGTAACATTTTCTTCATAGTTCCGGCACTGCGAACTATGAACTCGCAGCCATGATTGGCAACTTCTTGACCCCTCCTCCCCAACGACACATGATCTCGTGCCAGGTCGTCAACTACAGCATACGGTGATTGGTGTCATACGTGTAGTGTTGCCAGTCTTCCTGCCATTACGCATAAATAATTTATGGCACAATTTTTGTTTAATCTGATATTGTGACCACCGTGAAAGACAAAAAAAGTTGTGTAGTCTGATCCTGGCATAAATAGACTTTCGGTTCTGGCATTTGAAAGGAATGTTTGACTCTATGGAGTCGTTTTTAAATATTTGGATAAGCCACACTGTACCATAGTAGCTAGATCTTAAGATGTCAACTTGTACAGGTAGGCTGTCCCAATAACATCTTATTACCATACAGTATGTCATAACATTTCTTTGTAAACCATGTTCTGGTCTGCCACCTGGGCCCGTAGTGATTACGCTACGTTGCTGTTAGGTAGGCTATAAACTCGTATGTATGCTAATGCTAAATAGGCAAAGTAGTACCTTTTAGTGGACTACATTTTCCGCCGAGTAGTGGTGATGGCCATGCTGTAGTAGGCCTATAATAATTTATGAATTACTACTTCCGTTTTATAGATAGTCATTAATTTATAAGTAGTCAAATGTTTCATTAAGTTTAAATTATTTAGGGTAATGAGAAATGTTTATAAAAACATATATTGATGTTGCGTGTCCTGTCATTTTTAATGAACCACATTTTCTCATATTTCCTTGTTAAAACGTTCCACTTGAAATCACATTTGTCTGTAAGAAAATCAGAAGAGTAACCTAACTAATATCATAATACACCCTGCATTACAATGTACACTTGACCAAATGGACAAAGACAACGGTTGTTTCCCATAGCCAGCTATCAGTAATAGTTCTTTCACTGGAAACCCTTCATGCACAATGTTTTTAAAAGAGCTGCATGATAGATGGTCTAAAATGGGCTGACACAATGTAGCTCATTTAAAATGCACTTTGCTCAATCAGCAGGGACAGGAAATGGACTTTGATCAATACCTGGTGAACTGGTCTGTTCCCTCAGATGCAGTACTAAGTAATGCTTCAAATGTTTTTTCTTATTATTATGGTTTTATATTTTTATACACTCATTAATGGTCAACCGCCAAAAGTTTCCCACTTACGTTTTTCCTTGATTTTGAAAGGCCAGTTAGGAAAATGCACCCTGTAATGTATTTGCGAACATTGAAAGCAGATCCATATCATATAATGTCATTAGATTTCCAGCGTTATTTTCAAGAGTTAACCTAAAATGCTTTTTTGTGATTATTAATATTGACAGCTGTTGATAAAGGGCCAATGTTAAGAAGTTGAGTGATTTTAAAGCAGTAAATGGCATACCCACATCTTATATAAAGCTTTTATCGCTAAAGGTACAAGATCATATTCCTAAAACAGACTAAACTCCACACTGCAGTCGATGAGCATTAGCGATCATTGCCATTTTTTTAGATGTTGTGTAGCACTTAAGTACATTCAGCTGTACACAGTTTGTGCTGGGAAAATAGCTCCTAATTTGCTATAGTTCTTGGGCTTTAATATTGCTGGTCTTCAAGATTTGAAGGCATTCCTTGACACACCGCCCAACATTGCCACCAGTGGTCCTTAAGTGGCCAAAACAACTGTGTGTATGGGACACTCTTTGGTTGGGTCATGCCGTAGATCTTCTGTGAGTCATGAGTGAGGAAATTATGAAACCAACCAATCATGAACTCTGTTCCCTACAGGAGCCCTGTTGCGGTGGCTCACGGCTGCTACTGCCTGGCCCTACTTAGGTCAGTGCCAGCAGCCATCTACATTACATTGGTGACTGTGCTACGATACCATCTCTTCATATGGAGCGTGTTTTCCCCGAAACTTCTCTACGAGTCAATGCACACACTACTAACCACTGGCGTTTGCGTGTTCTTCAGTGCAATGGAGCAGAGCCATAGTTCCAGCAAGACCTAGTAACCCGTTTTCTGACATTCCTACCAGTCAAGTGTAATTTAGTATTGATGTGTTTCAGGGCAATACACAGTAAGGATAGTCTCTTTGCACATTTTAATGTGTGAAAAGTACTTTACAATTGCACTTATTTCTTATGAGAAACAACTATTTTATTCTTCCAAAGAAGAAATGTTTATGGATGACTAAAAGGGGATTGAATGATACAAAGATATTGCTTGGCGCAGGACTTTTTAGAATACATTGTGTACTTGTGTACAACAAACTCCATGTATCAGTCTATATACTTAAACAGATAACATTATACCAAACATTTGAAGAACGTTTATACTTTGATTAATACTTATTCTGTTTCAAGGTTTTTGAATAAATTTGTTTCATATATTTTTATTGAGCAGATTGTACAAATATACAGTATGCATAATCTTTGGCACATTTTTTGACAAGCATACAAGTAAATAAAATAAAAAAGGACAAATGAGAACATTATAAATTGAAATGCACATTTACCAACAAAGGAAATTTCAACAGAACAATTACATCACTGAATTAAAAAATCAAGGAAAATAAAAATGTATATACAAATAAATACAAAGTACCCAATCCCAACCATCTATTACTCATCAGGAATAATTTTATTGGAATTGTCATTAGCATTTAGATGATTTAGTTATATTGTCAAGGTAATGAAGTTGAGGCGTCATCTCAAATATCTCTAGATTATTTTTTAGATCATATCTTATTTTTTTCTCCAAATGGCTGTGTCAAGTCATGTAGCCTTATCTTAGTCGTGGGAGCATCTATACTCTTCCTAAAAATAAGCTGTCTCTTTGCTGTAATAAGACTATGAGAGAATATGTTGACTTGTCAGTCTGGTTTGCACTTCAGACATTCGTAAAACGATTAAGAAAGGATCTGGTTCTATCAGAGTGTTATGTATTTCTGATCAAATCTTAAATATGTCTGACAGGATAATTTTATCTTTGGACAGAGCAGAAATGTAATGGCGTACCTTCAGCTGGAAGACATTTTTCACAGAGTGACTGTAGGATAGATAAGGTATAGCATTACTCTGTAGTGAAGACAATGTAATATTTTCAATTGAATAAGCCTGTGATTGGCGTTATTTGAGCCTGAGTAGATATTTTCTAGGCCTCTTTAAAAATCTCTTCTGGAATAAGGATTTGAAATAAATTTTCCTATTTTACCTTAAGGCCCTTTGACGATGGTGAATCAGCCAACAGTAGTTGTACAGTATATCCAAGATATTTGTTGGGTGATAAGAGATCTTTTAAGTCATATACAGTATCTATCAACAAGCCATTTGAGTGCACATGTTCAGGAAAATGTTTGTATGTTTATAGCATAGTCCCTCACTTGTAGGTGGCTACCCGGAATATTATATTTCCGTTGAATTTGGGCAAGGAAGCAAATGAGCCCTCAAAGTACAAGTCTCCCACATTATGACCAGCCTTTATCTACAGTTTGAAGGCATCATCTTAGGTTAGATGGTGTAAAAGTGGGGTTACCGGCTAGAGGAAGGTAAAATGATAGTGATGTAAGATTTAAGTGAGACTTGATTTGTATCCATATTCGTTCATCGATCATTTTTTATTTGACATCTAAATGTTTAGGAGCTTCATTACAACTTTATTTCCTGGCATTTCACTAAATGGATTTTGGTGTACTAAAATAAATTCTAGTCTGATAAATGATTGCTTAAATAAATGCTTGGTTTTGGGTTTAAATAAATTTACCTTAAAAAATATATTGTTTTCCTTACCTCGCTATACAATTCAATATTAGTAATGGCGACTGGGATTGTTCTCTTCCCGGACTCTAGTGTTTGGATTCATATTGAGGTAAACGGGCAATAGAGTAGACATTAGAGGGTTTAAAACAAAATTCTGTTTTCCAGGCTTTTCAACAAACACCTACTGTAGAGCAGTGTAATGCATTTTGTGTTCAGTTCATCATGTAGTTTGCACCAGACAATCTAAGGGCATGAAGTAAAAGTTAATGCAATTTACCCTATTGTTCTGAAAGCCCCAATTATACATGAATCTGCGCATAAGGATGTACAGTACATGTATCCCTTTATAGTTTACAAATTGCAAGGCAGCCCTTTTTCTTTTATTGAGTTAGAATATTTCAGTAACAAATTATGTAGAAGTGTATTTGTTCAAACTCTGCTCTGGTTATGTAAATGTTGCACCACAAGATCCTTTACTGCTCTCTACTGTCTGATTATTTAAGGGGTTCCCTCAATTTAACTAAAATCCAGGCTTTCTTAAAATTGCTTGGTGTTTATTATGGGTTGCTATCTTGTAGATTTTTACATTTTACTGTTCATTCAGTGTGACTCTTTATCAAATTGTTGTGTTGATTTCCAAAAACAAATGTATTTACCCAAATGCTTTGAAAGTGCGCTCTGGTAACGAAATGTCCATTCAACAGTAACATAGGCCAACCTCTGCTATCTATCTTAAAGAAAATTCACTTGATATTTATTCAGTTAGGCAAAGGTTATCTTTCAGATAAGTGCAGCACAAAAAGCTTCAATAGCTACAAGCATTGCCTTTTCATGGGACAAAGGAACTGTAATGCAGCCTCTGGGCAACAAATTCAGGATTACATATGTAATATTTCTCAGGTTTTTTTTTCTTCCTGATTTTCATTCCAAGTATTTTGTGAAGTTGTTGGTGTTGAGACTGCACTGTTTTTGTAAAGCTTAGTAAAATAATTATACTGTTTTTCAGTGCGTTTCAATGCAGGCACTATAATGAAAGACAAAATTATTTTGGAATGGTCATCCACTCTGAGAACACCTCATTGCAATTTAGTTAACTTAATCTGACATTGTCAAATTTGCGACATGTCCAACATTACTGTATATCAATTTTGGCCATAAATCTATATGCCTATGTTTTTTGGCAAATGTCTAAAACCTAAAACTGCAATCCCTGGTGCATATTTTAAAACTGGAATTTGTTATTCCCCTTATGGTCCTACCAGGGTTTGTGTATTACAAATAACAAGTGATGTTATATGCTGCTGACAACTGTAATGCCCTCTTTTGTGTGTTGTAACAACAGGAACCCTAAACTGACAATATACTTATTAGTTATTTAGTTTATACTGTAGAATTTTGTTTGTTTCTGTTTTTTTATCAAGTGATTGACTTTGATGGTTGTGAAAGAAATACATAATGTTCTCTAAATTTTACCCTGACTTTCAGTGCATATTTAAATTTGAACAGATTTTTTTTTTACGGGGCAACCAGTGGGTTATGGTTGGACTTTTGGGTTATAATTTTCATTTTATTTTGCTAATGAGAATTCCTATACCTACGTCCTAAAATATGCTTGAGATGTAATAATGATGTATTCTTGCCCTTATATTAGGATTACATTAAGATGCCATTTCATCCAAAACTGATATTTTTTTTATATAAAATGTGATATGACTTTGGGTTGACAACATACAGGATAGTATGTCAAATGTGAATTGGCATTAATCCATTATTAGCTAAATTTTTTTAAAATTTGTTCTGCTGTATTATATAACCTGTCAAACTGTAGTATTGCATGAGTACATACATTCTGTTGTACTACATGATTTGACTTAAATGGATTGGCAAAACTGAGTGATAGTTTATTTTTGCTGCCTTTCCTGACAGTACTCTTTCAGTCAATGTCAGTATGTACACTTTCTCTATCCAAAGTGGAACACAAAACTCACAACCACATGCAAGTGATACATATCAATTTGTAACCTAAATACAATATTTTATTTATTAGATTAAGTTTACCCTCTGCCATGTCTGTCTTATAGTATGTGTCCTACACAGCTAGCAATAATGTTGCTGATGGGTCTTAGTTTTCTCAATTGCTTAAACAATTCCTGAAACACTAAACACATTGATAAAACTAAGCACAAATCCCACAACAGCAAGTGTTTAACACTGTTTCACCTGCAATAGGACATAAGACTCAACATTGTTCTCACTTACGCCAAATACAAATATATCCTTATTATATACAGTATATAAACAATAGCACACAATATAAGTATCTGTCAAAATAGCTGAATGTCTCAATATACAGTATGTTCTTTTACGTATGTTACCTTACCAGTAAATAGTGTAGTCAAAAGATGTGCCACACAAAAGAATTCTCAACATAAAAAGGTCTGACAAAATGTCAATACTGTTGACCCAAAACATATGCAAGCATTTATAATATAGCAAAACAATGATATATTGTAAATTGGATGTGGTCACCTGTAATGGTTAAAACAAAATATACTTGCCAACCAATACATACATACTGTTATTGTATGTATATTACCTTTTGTGGATGCAAAACTAAAATGTTGATATGCTGTTAATAAGGACTGAGTCACAACATAAGACTTAGTGTATGAGTATGCATGTCTCTAATAGCTCTGTGTTGTTCTCAGTTTGACTTCAACAACCTAAAATAAAGGTCCAATAAGCATATTTCTGTGCAACTAGAAGTCCTTGGATTCAGTATACTGCAGCTGAGCCAATACTAAGCTTGTTTGCAAACATTTACTTAAAAGTACATGACAGATGACTTGAATAGATGTACTGAAGAGCTACAGGAGAACTTGAGCTGAATCTTTCCCTCTGAAAGCAACCTCACCTCCACCACACTGCTGTTATGATTATGCTGGAGCAGTTGTCTGCTAAGTGGCAGATGGCTGGCAGCCAGACAGGCCTGTTGCAAGTCAAGTTTTGAAGTGGCTCCCTCTTGGAAAACAGGGTCTCTGTTGAGCTATTGATCTGTGGGCGGCTCATTTTGTGGCTGCAGACTTTGCTGGGGCTCTCCTTGTTCTGCTACATTCACTTTCAATCAACTAAGTGGAATCCTTCAGAATATTATACATTCCTCAAAAGCCTATGAAGGGATTTTTCTGTTTCTTTTTTCTTTTTTATAGACAAATTAGATAATTGTTATTGGGGCTTTGTTGAAAATATGACTTAACAATATACAAGATGTTTCTTTAGAAAACTTTCTTACCTCTGAAAGGTATAGATCCTTTAGGCTCTATACCAGTAGTTGAACCCCAACTGTATATTCCCATAATGCTTATATCTTCAGTGGTAAGGCTTCTGCAAATGCACATAATGTTTTTATTAATTTCTCCATACTGGATTGAAGTTAAGTGAAGTTGCTGATTTTCTTCTAAAATAATCAAACAAAACTGACATAGGAGAGCGTAAGGGCGCAGTCAGCAGGATCGTTTTACACACAAACAATCCTGAGAAAGAGGTCTAAGCACCCAACTGTGTGTGTACAGTCGCTTAAAGGACTACAGGTGAACTAGCTGTAATATTACAGCTTGACTGTTTTTAGAGCAGGTAGACAGTGAAAAAGACAAGTGCTTAATATAGTACAGTAGGGTGGAACACTAAGGTATTGAAGTCTTCCCCAACTGTTTAAGCAGGGAAGTATGGGTCAGTTTTGAACTCTATATAGAAAACTCATTATTTACAATATAATTAGATGGTTTTCTGATCATTACTTGAGTTCAGTCCTATTGCCTTTTGGCTACACATGTAACCATGTAGTTTTAAGTACATCCATCACATTTAATGTATTCAAAGTGAAGAATAGTCTCACTGATTACCGGACCAACTTGGATAAATGAATTGCTGTTGTGCGCTGGCTGTGTCTTCATCTAATTTCCTCAAGTGGCCCATGCATACAAATATCGGGCTGTTTTCTCCAAGCACCTGAAAAGAAAAACTCCAACTTGGTTGAATTATATAATGCACTGTCACATAAAATGTTTGCATGGTGTACAAGACCTCTCTTTCAAAGGCCTCATATAGGCATCCTAACACCCATTAATGCGTCATGGCAAACTGCCCATGGGTGTCCATAGGGATGTGCGATATTTCAATGTTATTGTTTAGCTACTTCATTGCAATGCATCATTTTGAAGTTAAGATGTATTCACATATTTATAGTCACATTGTGTTACAATGATGTAGCCCAACATTTTATCAATTGGGGAGGGGGGGGGGGTTATGCAAATGCATACTGTGAACCACATTTAGATATATTTTTTGAAATAAATGTAATTATTTTAACATGTAAAGAATGTCATAGGGACTATGCTACTTTTTGTCAGTACAATTAACCAGCCATTATGTTTAATGTTTTAAAGACCTAGATTGAGTTAAATTAAATTCAACAAAGTAAAATGTCATAATGATAGAATGTTTTTTGATTAAATTATGAAACATTTTTATGTGTGTTTAAGTGTTAGCTGGTTTTGTCCTCTGTGGATTCGGTTTTAATGAGCATGCATCAACATGCCTGGAGCAATAAAGACTTCATCTGGATATTGCTGACAGAAATGACAGGCTACAGTGAAGATCAGATATATACACATATCAGAAAGAAGCCTGAGTACAAACACGTCTTGTGGTTTGGATGTTCGTACTTAGACACGTTTTTTGGCAGAAAAGGCTTAATGTTTGCTTTAAAAAGCTACTAGAGCTTCTCTAGAGGAAAGTATTTCTGGCAGTACTGCTTATTCAAATTATGGCTATACTAATGAAAAGTTTTTAGGGGATATAGAGATTTTTTTTTTCTACTATAAGTATGCCTTGTACATCCTTGGCATATTTTGATGTCATTTCACTTTGGTGGAAGTGTCATGCCTTTTCACTTTACATTCTATTATACTACAGTATTTCCTCTGTATGAATAATCATAAGGTTCTTACTACAGCGTTTGAAAGCTATTACAATGTGAAATACTGTACCCAAGTTTCAAGTTTGTCAGAAGCTTCTGATCTGCTCACCTTCGGGCAGCATCCCCCCATGCCAACGTACATCATTCATCCAAATATCTGCAGTGCAATCACTTGTGCAGAAACCCTCCCTCATATTCCTCAGAGTGAATAACTTTGAAATGCAAGTCAGCAATTATTTTACTTTGTGTGACCACTGCTGAAGGCTTGTCATTACACTAATGCAGCAGTGCTACCATAGACTATAGCTGCTACCAGGAGAATTGCCCAGGACCATTAAGAATGCTGATCTTAAGATAACAGACTGTACATGCAGTTATGCCATGTCTTTGCTTTCTTAAAAGGACAAATTAGTCACCATTATTGCTATGAAATGTTTTGAAGACTTTAGATGGCACTTAATGACTTTATGTTTTTGTAAAACTGAATCATTTAGAATTGTACACTATTATGATTTATTTAGTAGCCATAATTGTCATATTCGATGAAGTAATAATAATAATTTTCAATTATCTGATTAGTTATATAATTCTGACCCCACCCAAGAAATGGCTTGTCGCATATCTTATCAAGCATAGAAGATGTTAATTATATCTGTCATGCATATCACATGATAAATAAAGGTGCTGATTAAAAAATGTAATGTGATTTTTGTAATGCATACATGTGTCTGTATTTATATTTATAGACTATGGGAGGAAGGCACGTTATCTGAGGTAATTTGTTTTTGAGGTCATTTTGTCTGATTTCGTTTTTGATTTACTGACATATAGCCTATAGAAAACTTGATGTATGGGGCATTATAGGAGTAATGAGGAAGTTCTGCAAACATCCTAGAGCAAGATTCCTATAACACAACCTCCCTAATAATTGGGCTCACTGTAATAAATGGAGCTTTCATTTCCTGTATTGGTTTCCATTGTGGGCCCATAGTTGGAGCGACAGTGGGTAGAGGGAAGCAGGTAGAGAGACAGGCGATCCAGAAGTCACTGGTTCTATACTGGCTAACTCCTCCCCAAGTGTGGAGGTGTCCTTGAGCAAGGCACCTAACCCTAACTGCTCCAGGTAGTTGGTCGTGCCTTGCATGGCAGCCATCACCATGTGAGTGCCCTTGAGTGTCCGCAAGCATAGAAAAGCACTATATAAACGCAGTCCATTTACCAGTCCAAGAATCCTTCTCTGCAAAACATTGAGAATGATGGGAATCTTTCAGCACCCCATTTAAGTCTAACTTACTTTGTTTGCTCAGTTTTCATCCGGCTCTCTGGTTTAACTTGGTGTAAGGGAAGAATTGTAATTCTATCAAATTGTAATTCTATCAAAGCAGAAGCTTTTATCCAAAGTGGCTTACAGTGAAAGGAGTGGCCGGGGTTAGGTATCTTGTTTAAAGTGTAACTGCACCCCAGCCATGAGCCTGACTCCACCCACTACAACTACAGCTGAGTGAGGGGAGGGGAGGGGCTGAGAGGGGGACCCCCATTAACATTAACATTTGAATTTGATGATGCATGATCCTTGAAAACCAGCCATCCATATTAACAGCTATAGTATGTAGTTCTGTTTTCAGCCCATAAAATGCTGATCTTTCTAAAATGGGAATTTTGTCATTAACACCAGCATTGCTGTGTCTCATTACAGATAAATCCTATTAGTTTACAGCTAAAAAAAAACACATTTTAGGGTGCTTAAAGGTGGACAAGGCACATTTGGGAGTCAGCCACTCTAACCATAGCCCAAACTTTTAGCCAAACTTAGATGGACAGATTATGTGAGAAAATTAATCACAACCCATCACGATACAGTACATTGTCAATGCTGACCACGTGTACTTAAATAGAATGGACCTACAGTATAATGAGCTACACCTTTGTTCTCCCTACAATGACACCTCAGTAAATAGGGTAAATTGTTTAATTATGATAAAATGCCAAACAACCCAGTGGTGAAATAACTGAAAATTACTTAATTTTCCTAGAAACCCCAACCCAGTTGTAGAAGACATTGAATATGTCAGATACAACTGGTCAAGTTAACTCACTCTCTGCAGTAAAGCACAGCTTGAGCCTTTATCATTCTTTCCACAGTGTAAGGCCCCTTTCGGTCTACATCGCAGACTTGCAGGGGCCCATTTGGGAGCACCTATATAATAATGCTACATTTGATCAACTGTCATGGGGTGGGTGTACCCAATGACATTTTCCCAAAATATTTAAAGGGACATTTCTTGATTTTTTGTCTGAATTCCCATCTAAAGCCAGCACAGCAAAATGTATCTTGGTATAAAGTGTGTCCCTCCCACAAGTGGTTTGATGGCGACTGACACTAGTCTACCATGGGCATATCACTCCTTGGTTTAAACTGTTATTTACCTCCCCCCTAACAACCGCATCCACTTTGTGCATGAGTTGTGCCAAACAGAGAGTCGGGAAATGTGCGCTGTGAGGCTTAGAGAAAATAATGGGAAAGTAGACTGATACATTATGCCTCCCAGCTGAAATTGTGTTATGAATTATACATATGTGTTGGTATGGGTTTGCTATGTTATCACAAAACAAAATCATGGTCATATCACCATGAAATTGACATCTAATAGATTTCTGCCACCTTTGCTGTGAACATGTTTCTATTAGCCTATAAAAATTACATCAACAACAGCTTGTTGCTTATCCTTACATTATTTGGATGTGTATTCGCTATTGTAGTTGTATTCCATCAATATTAAACAGCCTACGTCTTTATTCACACATAAAAAATGTAACAGCAAACATTCAGAAGACAAAGTCTAGCAAGCTTGTCTGTAGCGTTTCTAGGCCTTGATTATGCCTTTTTACTGTAGGTAATGCTTGGCGATGGGCCTGCATTAGGCCTACTGTAATATGTTCATTGGTATTAGGCCTACGTCAATCTGTTGGGCGAGCTACAATAAATCAAGCATATGATCCTATGAAAATAAATATCGAGGAATATAACCAGCTCAGTAAAAATCAACACTGTCCACTTGTTATTTGTTTAACTTACTGGTTTCAGGTTGAATTCTTTAAGCACAAAGTCAGTGATTGTCACAGCAGAATATATAAAATGCTGCTGAAGGGGGGGCGGCTAGATGTTGCATGCCTCACCGGGGAAAATGTCCTCATACGCGGGCGGGAGTTCACTCGGAATAGGATACGAAAACGGATAGCAAAGATTAAGATCCGGATCTGTGGGCGAGTAACCCGGGAGCTCGATCGAGGGGTGCCCCCCGCATCGTACCTCCGCCCCCGTCTCGTCCAGAACGTTAAAAACGCCCAGGTTGATGTAAGAAACCGGATGGAAATCAGTCGAAGAAAAGTCCCTCTCCTCGCTGAAGAGAATAGCCCCGGAGCTCTGCCTTTGCGCCCGTCTGCTCCGGTAAAATTGCGCAGTTTTATACCTCTTTACGACCACCAGGTTCACGAGACCCAGGAGGCACTCCAGCGTGCTGAGCACTGTGGAGACCACCAGACTTCTCTGGTAGTCCCTTAGCTGCTCGCAAGCGGGGTTTACAATCTCAGAGATCCCAGTAGAGTGCAGGCAGTAGTGGGAATATTTCCTTTCCACCAGAGACACAGTGTCTCCGTCTATGACCGCGCCGGAGAAGGCTGTGAGAACTCCTAGCAGGAACACTACAACGCCGACTAGAAAGAAATTCCGGCAGCCCGGCTTGTCGGCGCAGCAGAACAGCGCCAAGCCTAGCAGCACCTGGCCGAAGCCCACCAGGATCCCGGAGTAGAAGGCTCCTGCCGCGGCGCCCAGGTGGAAGTGCGCCCTGACCGCGGAACCAAGAGATACGCATTGAAATCCTACCACAACTTCGCTCACAGCGCACACGAAAAGGAGCGTGTTGGAGAAGACGGTGCACAGTCCTTTCCCGCTGAACTTCATTATATTCCGCCTCAGCCTGCGCGCACGAGCCCTCTCGCCCCTTCTTCATCCTCCCTCGTCCTCCTCGTACCCTCTGGAAGCCCTGGCACACATTCGATCTATGCCGGCGACTGTACTTTCAAAAACGGTAGCACCACTGATAAGGGAAACTATTAATATTTAATGCAAGGTTTTCCTAAAGATAATCCATAATCGAGTAGCCTAGTCGTCACTTTAGTGGCACCGAACGGGCCATCCAAAGCTTTAGACTCAGACACCAAAAGTTTTCTGGGTGAGGAGGACCAAGTCCAATCTGCAGTCCTCCGAATGGCCAGGTTGGACTATTATTTGGCTGAAGGTGGGGTCGCCTACTCACGCATGAGGTAGGCCTATATGTGTACTGTAACGAGAGCTGTTACGGATCAATAGCCTAACTTACAAACTCGGATGCCTGCTTTAAGCCTCTTCTTGCAACAAATGTGAACACGAGAAAAAGAAAACTGAATTACGCAGCAGCATATATAATATGCGCTGTCCGTGGTTCTGAATAGCCAATCAAACATAGTTTTGCTGTCTATTTGACACTACTCCAATCGGTTTAAAATGAAATTCAAACGGAAAAGTGACTTAAATATATCCTAGACATAGGCTATAGGCTATTTAAGTGCGCCCTGTTAGGCTATGGCTGTTATCAAAAGGCAGGCACTGTTGAAGTTTCAAAGTACCCTAAACGTCAATGTAGCGTCATTAGCCTGTCTAATTGGTCTGTTAGCCTTGTAATAATGCAAATAATAATATCGGCTACTTTGCCAATTGGTTACGCCAAAACGATATAATATTATTTGTGTAAAGTTCCATATGATAGCTGAACGTTTGCCTATACATGCTCTCTAACAAAACAAACACTCCTTTCTCGTTACATTTTTTAAATATTATTAATCACTATTAGTAGACCTACTTAGACATCTAGGAACTATTTCCTGGTAAATTTAATACATGTTGTAATTCCCCTGATAGGCTATATTAGGCTATGTTGCAAATGTATAACATAGCCTAACCCTGCATTCACACCGCCGACGTGTTCGGCTCGCAAAGAGGCACGTTCCAATTCATTTCCAACGGACGCAAGCGTACCTCGGCG
>JAODUK010070157.1:0-16561 GCA_027564635.1 Typhlichthys eigenmanni
ATTTAAAATAATTTAATCTCTCTCTCTCTCTCTGAAGCGTCATGCCTTTTGCCACTCCTCTTATAGTAGATCAAGTGGAGCGGTGACACAACAGTGTGATTTCCATGAAGCTGAGGTGAGTCCATTGTTGTTTCTCAGCAGACCTGTATTGTACTTAGTTGGTGTCCTATCACGTTGCAACTTGTGAGATATGTTGTCATCTTAGTATCTATAATAATAAGTCTAGTTGACATTCTACCTGAAAGCCAAGTTCACACTGTGATGGTGCTTTCACCAGAACACCACTGCCCTGGCCGAGGGCGAGAAGGAGCCCGACTGTCCAACTTTTGGCCCATTAGGCTTCCGTCCTCACAGTGGTGACCATGGACACCCTCCACATGGTCACGGTGACCATGGACACCCTCCACATGGTCACGGTGAACATGGACACCCTCCACATGGTCATGGTGACCATGGACACCCTCCACATGGTCACGGTGAACATGGACACCCTCCACATGGTCACGGTGACCATGGACACCCTCCACATGGTCGCGGTCATTCTTTGCCCTTCTGCTTCTGCCATTCAGTCTCCACAGACAAGGCTGTCCATCCCATCTGTGACTGGGTCAGTTCAAGGTCATAAGACACAGGGCTGAGTCATGGTTACACTAATAAAAAAGCACAAACGTTTCCATCATTACCAAATGAAAAGATTACAGATGTTTTATGTAACTCATTAAAGAGGATACATTATACAACACATTGTCTTAAAAGGGCCTGAAGACACATTGCTGACTGTATGCTCTCCCAGATGATCTGTCTTAAAACGCCAAATGTAATTGAGTTTAATTCTTCAGAAAATGACTGGTCCTGAATAAACATGCTTTAAATACATGTTTTGGTTCAGTTCTTTGTCAAAGATTCTTATAACATATTTTACAATAATACTTTAATAAAAGAGATATGGTATGTCTGTGTCTATGTGAATGTAGGCTTTATGCACTCTTCACCCTGTCTATTATCTTTTGACTGGTGACGTGTATGAAAATCAGATTAATTCAAATGATAATAACATTGTCCACCACTCTCTAAAAGATTAACAGAAAAAAAGCAAAACCATCACGTAGAAACACAGAAAGCTAAGCTTAACATAGATTTCTTACCAGTAAATTGTGGGAATTTGAATGAATTGTGTTAATGAAAGAGGCGAGAGGAGCATGGTCAAGGAGACTAAATCAACTCACATAAACCTGCAGCGCTAAAACAGTGGCATGCAGCAGAGCATCTCTGTATGAACGTGTCCTATTAACTCCTAATAAAGGAGCCAATGACTATATGTACGACCATGATTTATTAACTACTACTGTACTATACGCTGCTCATTAATCACACGTACATCATCTTCATTCTGTATGCCACCATTACTCAGTACTACTGTATTTATTTAATCCCTGGAATATTGGTTAACCATTAACCATAGAATCCATTCATTCTTTTTAAGTTGCGCTGTGGCTGTAGAGATTTATATATAAATATACAATAATCATAATTGATTCATCTTTTTTTTAGGGGTGCTTAAAGCCAACATAGGTGTGCTTGAACAACCCTAAAAAGTCTAAATTGTGAATGACGTCAATATATCACCACAAACACATTCATTTAACCAAGTACGCCAATATGTTTGTGTAAACCTTGGTTATTTTCAACCACTAAATACACAAAAACCAGTCAGGTTGAATGGCAGTAACTCAGGAAACAGGCTTTATTAAATACATTGTGGGCCTCAAGAGAGAGGCTTCACATGCGATGCTCCACAACAGCTCACATTTGAAAGGAAACTTCACTTGCTTCTATTGGAAATATAACAGAAAGAGAATAGGGAAGTTGTAGCAGGGGAGGCCAGTGACACCCCCACAATAAAGGCTTAAAAGGAAAGTCAGCTATTGCAAGCTAATTGTATGCTAATACACATTTAGTCAAATTCAACAAATATCTCCTCGCATATGACTATATCTCATCGTTCTCTGTGCGTGTTGAAACAATAATCTGATGCTTCTACACAGATGCATGGCGGACAGTGCTCGTATCAACAAAGCCAAAGCACTGTGGTTTGCTTCACAATGCATTTTGACGTGTGACGCGCCACCGTGGAGGACCGCGGAGCGATTCACTTTTGATTTGATCTTAAATTTAGCAAAAATGACTCACCCTGCCTTGATCCCAATAGGAGGCAAGGCTTAGCACCTCTAAAATCATATACAGTATATCACTGCACACAGATTTAACTAATAAGACTCATTTTATTATCTTAGCTCACTAACATGAGCTGTACATGCATTGGTTTTAAGGACACTTTGGACAAATTGGGAGATCAGTTGCTGAACAGAGCTCCATTTTACCCTCACTCTACTCATTACACCACGTTATCTATAGTGTAGGCTATCAGACTATTGATCCCTATGGAGAGCTAAGAGTCGTTTAGAGAAACAGTGATTTTACAAAGGCCTTGCAACAAGACAGCATATTTGGAGGGATATTAAAGCATTTATTTTTATATTTACATTTTTAAAATGGCATAGCCTGTTTTCCCCCGAATTCTCAAGGCCTTACAAGAAAAAGCTAGTAGGCCTATATAGCATCTAAATATTTCACAATTTGTTCAATTTACTGTAGCAGTCTTAATTAAATACACTAGCCTTTTTATATTCAAAAACGCCGTTTTCATAAAGGGCAAGCCAAGGTTTTATAAATTCAATATTCTAAAAATATTATGACAAATAAAATCACGAGGGAACATGCATTCAACACTCCCACTCTATTTAAATAAACAGTATCTGGTTAAAGTCTCTGTTTGTGTGTCAGACTTTGGATGTTCTGCCCACAATCATCATACTGTATGCTGCAATTCTCTTTATCAGTCTCTCTTGTGACCCTGTAGACTGTAGAGTCCCACCCCTCTCTCTATATAAGCTAGTGTCTCTGCAGTGGCCTGCTCTGTCTCCCAATATCCACCAGTAACATGAAGGGACTGTTAGTGTTGGGGTGTGCCGTCCTTGCAGCGATGTCCTGTAAGGCGGCGCCAGCTCTGAACCGCAGCATTGAGTGTGCGGAGGCCGGGGTGCCTAGCGCAGCACACCTAACGCTGCATCACATCAACGACCACCATAAGCACGGCTACAAGTTCCAGCTTAGGAAGATCGTTTCTAGCAAAGTGGACAAGGTAGGTTCCTCCAACTATTGGTTTTAGCTAGTTCACACACTAATGTTTGAGATGCAGGAAACGTTTTAATTGAAGTATTGTAAATTAACCATACTGTATGATGAATGATCTGCTGCAGGCTATGCATTCTCATGTTCTCATTCCCGTGGAAAATAAACACTATATCTAAACATCTGCTTTGTCAAACTAGTATAACTAGTTTGAAAAACTAAGCTTGAAGACGTGTTAAATGTATGTTTGTGAGAGACAATAAATGTCAGTGGAGGCCTAAAAACAAAAATGTTCTTGCTGAGTGTGTGGATTTATATTGAGGAAAGGAAGTTATTGAATAATGGGGCTATTAGTAAAAGAGTGTGGTGAAAGTGATAAATGGAAAAGACTTGACATGGTCTGTAACGCAGCTTAACTGAATAAACATAATAATAATACATGTTTTTTCCAGGTTGATGAGAAGTGTGGCATATCCTTGGAATTGAGCCTTGAAGAAACAAAGTGCCATGTAGTGGATCCCAGACATTTCGAGGAATGTCAATTCCGTTACGAAGTCCAAACGGTAATCACTTCCTAAATGTTGGCATGTACCCCGTAAGGTTCATGAGAGATGTAAAGTGCTCTAACATGTCTCTCCCTCTCTCATGTAGCCAGTGGTGGCCGACTGTAATGTCACTTTAACCATCAAAGGTGGTGAAGCATTTGTCACCACATACCACTGTGACACCAAACGAGGTAAGCCACTGTCCTCCTGCAATATGAGCTCAAACCTTTTATTTAAATACAGGGCCTAATGTGAACCTTCTCAGTGTGATGCAGTATATCTTTCTCAAGTTCAGCAAACTGCAAAGAGATGTATAGCATTTATTCTATTTAGACCCGAGGTTTTCAACTGGGGGTCCAGGACCCCTAGGGTGTCCTCAGAGGTACTGCAAGGGTTCGTCCAAATTATTTGATCCCCAACTTATGTTCTTCTAAAAATGTATAAATGTCCGAAAATACACATTAACATAAATACAACCTGTGCTATAAATACAGAATACACATATATCAGTTATTTAAATGACTTAGTTAGTCACCTACTTTTATACAAGGCACTATAGGCCACTCTACACATTATTTTTGGCCCGGCAACTAAATATTTTATACCATATGTGATACGGGGTCCGGTCCCTGTGCCATGTTTATATCAGCCAAGGGGTCATTGGCCCGAAAAACGTTGAATACCTCTGATTTAGACTTTAAATGTAATTTCCAATAGTACATCCTTATATCTGTACTTCACATGCAGGTAACCTATATTTGGTTGTACTATTGCTATCAAATGACATGCGCATGGGCACATACACACGCACTCACTCACTCTTGCATGCACGCACGCACGAAGAAACAATTACCCAAGATTAATCTATTGTATTTATTGAATGTGTGTATTTAGCCATTGCATATAAGGACTTGATCAAGAAATGTCCAGACTGCAATCTTTTGCTCGACCTCAATGATGAAGAAGGCCGCAAGTCTGTGGAGGCAGCAGTCAGCCAGTTCAACCAGAACATCACCAACCAGAGATACTATGTCCTGCAGGATGCGGGCCGGATGTCATCAGGGGTAGGCCTACAAGGAAACACATGAATACGCACATACTTCAAACCTAAATGCTACTTATATATACGTAAAGGTATGTTACTGTATAGCCGTGGATATAATTAATAGACCACTGCCACTTTTCACATGTATAATATTCATATATTTGTATTTTTAAATTACTTGTAATGTAATTATATATTGTCGCCCCCGCGACCCGACTCCAGATAAGCGGATGAAGATGGATGGGTGGATAATTACAGACATAATTCTTATATTTGTTATATTGTTTTACCTTTACAATTATATACTTTTTGCACTTTTTTTCCAATTTTACAGTGGTCTCTATTTCTCCCTCAGCTGTATATATACAGTACCTGTGTATATGTACTGTATGTACTGTATGTGTGCATGTGTATACAAATTATGAACAGAAAATTACTTTTTCATTCATTGACAATGAGGCAATATGTCATAAAGTTATGCTTGTTTTTGTTGTTAAAAATAAGCAGTTAACATTGTGTACATCAATAGGTCAAATGGCAGCAGACTGTAGTACAAAATTTTAGGCTGCACGTAAATACCATTGTTAAGATTTATAGATATCATTAATATCATAATCAATCATTATTACATGTTGATTGATTGTTTGAGAGTTAGCACCAATTCAAACATTGCTAGCTACATTAAGCAAGAAAAGTTAAATGTATAAATGCCATTGTTTTCTCTTTCATGAATGAGCCCCATCTATTTGTGCAATCTGTTACTTCTCTCTTTAGTACATTATGGGAATGGGGATGATGTATTATGCAGAGTATGCTCTAATTGAGACTCGCTGCCCAATGGGATCCAGGATCGTTCCAGAGGCGTGCAAACCCCTCTGCCCCACGAGAGCTGTGAGTATTAAGCTACTGTAGATCAGTGCAGATGTCCTACTATACATAAAAGTGTGTGAACACCTGAACACCACTATGTGCTTGTTGAACATTTCATTCAACAGTTGAGTCAAGTGAAAGGCATCACACCTTTCAAAACAATCAGCATTAATATGATCCATTGACCATACTGTTTTATAGCCACCACCGATTGCTGGTAAGGTGGCAAGCCACTGAGGTCTTCAGTATGATCTATTCTACCACAAATGGATAGCTTGGCTGTGTAAATGTTTGCACCTGTTAGCAGCCTAATGGATGTGTCAGAAAGAGCTAAACCCTTTGAAATAATTATTCACATACATTTAGGCTGTTTAGTGTACATATCCAAATATCCACCCCAGGATGTTCTCCAACAAATGTACTGTTGACTTGATTTTAATTTAAAATAATTTAATCTCTCTCTCTCTCTCTGAAGCGTCATGCCTTTTGCCACTCCTCTTATAGTAGATCAAGTGCAGAGGTGACACAAAAATGTGATTTCTACGAAGCTGAGGTGAGTCCATTGTTGTTTCCCAGCACCGTATTGTCCTTAGTTGGTGTCCTATCACGTTGCAACTTGTGAGATATGTTGTCATCTTAGTATCTTGTAATAATAAGTCTAGTTGACATTCTACCTGAAACCCAGACATTGCTGTTTACAAATCCTCTGTGATGCTGATTTCACCAGAACACCACTTCACTGGCCGAAGGCGAGAAGGAACCCAGCTGTCCACGTTCTGGTCAAGCTGGTTTCGGTCCACATGGTCATGGTGAACCAGGCCGCCCTCAACCTCCAAATGATCATAGAGAAGGACCCCCCACTCAAATCCTTACTCAGGAGCGTGTTCACGCTCACGGTCCCCCTGTAATTGGTCAGGGTCCCGGCCAACCTCATCACGGAGGCCACTCTCCAAGGCCCAGTCCATTTTGGCCCTCTATTATCTGCCATTCAGTCTCCACAGACAAGGGTGTCCATCCCATCTGTGACTGGCCCAGCCCAAGGTCATAAGACTCAGGGCTGAGTCATGGTTATACTGAGGGAGTTGACAAAAAGCACAAATGTTTCCATCATTACTAAATGGACAGATTACAGATGCTCCATGTCACTTCATTAAAGAGGTTACACTATAAAACACGTTATCTTAAAAGGGCCTGACATTGCTGACTGTATGCTCTCCCTGCAAAGATTTGGATTGTCTTAAAACACCAAATGTTGGTCCTGATAAAATTACATATTTACTACATATTTTGTGATTGTGTTCTTTGTGAACATTTTGTTTTAAAATCACTGTAGGCGACTAAATAAAGTTGAATGAAGAACTCTATGTTGTAAAGCTTAATGCATTATATTCCTAGCTCATTGATTCAGTTCTTCTTAGTCAGAGATTATGACATGAGACACATTCTGACATTGAAATTATTTAGGCAAAGTATGCGTGTTTCTGAATGTAGGCTATGTCTGCACTTTTCCCCATTGGAAATAACATCTCATCACACAATTAAAATATTACCTGAAACAAAAGTAGCATGTAGGCTATCACTGTTAAGGCCAGAGCCGGCCCAAGCCTTAATGGGGCCCTAAGCAGAATTTCATTTGGGGGCCCCCCACCGCCAGTAATATTCACTCTTACCGATGCTCAATCATTCGCACACCAGCTGTAAATCTATCATACCCATTATTAACGTCAGGGTTCCCATTCTAAGTCAAATCAAGCATCAATTTGTGCATTTGCTAGGCATCAGGTGACAAAAAAAGAATGCAGTAAGGCTATCAGGCATTATCTATTGCTGTCAAATTCTCCTGTATATCAACTTTGTTTATGTACTATTATTATCCCTGCTGAGGTCAAAAATACAGACATGCACTACTCTACTATTCTGTCCTCTTGTGTCTTTTGTTAGGGGAAGTAACCTTCCTCAAGCGCTTAAATTCACAGATATTGCCTGACTTGACCCAAAACATTCTAAGATTCATTGACTTTTCATGCCTGGAATAGACTTTATTAAAATGCCATGATATTCCATGAACCAGTTGAGGTGGTATGGGCATCTAGTAAGGATGCCTGCGGTCCTCCTGGGCGCCTCCCTTGGGCGTCTCTCTTCGGCTTGAGTATTGTGGCGCAAAAAGTGACTTCGGCTCTAGTTTACCTTTTGCACAAAAAAAAAAAAAAAGATTCTATCAATATATTCGATCTGAGCAGGGATTCTATTCTCTGCTGCGGGTCTGTTACTTAACATGTGCTCAGCACACTATATTTCAGAATAAAAAGCAACAGACATGCTGCGTTATGGTGAAGATTATAACAAGTATGATGGCATAGGCTACTAGCTAGTGGCTAGCACAAGCATCCAGCTTTAGCCGACACACATTAGGCTATGGAGTAACGTAGCTCATTAGATCAAGCTGTTAACTCATCGGAATAGACTGTCAGCAGATTCATTGCACTGGTTGAACAAATAATGGATAAATGTTGGCTAGATATTACAAAATAATTGTCTGCAGTGTGGCAGATCCAACATAAGAAACCAAAGTAGATTAGCTAATGTACAAACTGACCTGCTGTACAATAAAATGTTTGTGTTTCTGTTGTAGCATCTGTTATTCGTATATCTTTTAAATAAATAAGACAACTTGTACAGCTACAGGAGTCATACGGTACTGTTCAGCACGGTTGTGATTATCTCCAGCATTCGGCCGCAAAGACACGCGTCCATTCTAAATATAACTTTAATATTGTTGGTTGATGATTGTCGGGTATTGATCAGAAAAAAAGACCATTAGGCTATGTTATCTGATTACCCAAAAGTGAAAATTACGCTGACAGTTTGGTTCAAACTAATGTAATATTACAGTTTTCACCGATATGCGGACGCAATGAGGTCTGTTTTTCTGTTTGGTCATGGGACGTTCGACATGACGCCAACCACACGCCCCTTCATCAGCTCGGAGCCTCGGCCCCCAATCAGCTGCAGAAACCACGCCTAGCAAGATTGTTAATACGCCACTGCCCTCTCAAGCACAGCCTGTAGACCTATAAATAACCAGCGCGTCCGCGGTATAGATTAGATTACTCTTTTTCAATCATCATTTTGTCCGACGGTTTGTCACAATGAAGGGGTTATTAGTGCTGAGTTGTGCTGTTCTTGCAGCGATGTATTGCAGTCTAGCGTCAGCTCGACTCTTACAAGTAAGGGGCAAGTGTACGGAAGCCGGGGTGGCCAGCGCGGCACACCTGATCGTGAAGCATATCAATGACGACCGTAAACAAGGCTACAAGTTCCAGCTCAAGACGATCCGTTCCAGTAAAGTTGAAAAGGTAAGCTTCGTCCAATTGGTTTTATAATCTATTTTCAAAGTATAACCGGTGTGTAGTAGGCCTATTTAAAGTCAGCCAGACTAAAGCGTCAAAAGCTATGCGTCCTCTGCATGCTCTACAAGTGTAACTTAAAAAACTAACATGGTACTACGGGTTGGTGGATGTGAGCTCTGTTCGCCACTTTGTTTTTATTTACGACCCGCGATTGTGTAGCAATATAGGTATTTGAGTTTTTAACACACTCGGATAACTGCAAGATGGCTACGTTTGAGTATATTTGACAGCTAGTGTGCAATTGGCTGACTATACCTTTTAACACTAAGAAACCCAACACCACCCCTACCAGGTTAATGGCAAGTGTGTTCTCTCTGTGGACTTGAGCCTTGAAGAAACAACATGCCATGTAGTGGACCCCAAACCCTTCATGAAATGTAAACTGCGTGACATAACTGGAACGGTAGGTAATATTGCTTTGTATATTCTGCTGTTGGAGCTACCTTGGTTTGAACCTATGACTTAAACTTCCTCTCTTTTCATTAACCCCGATGTAGCCGATAGTGTCCACCTGTCATGGCACTCTAACAATCAAAGATGGTGATGCATTTGTCACCAAATACACCTGTATGACCAAACGAGGTAGGTCATGAGTGGGGGATATCTTATCTAACAGCGTCAACCTTCACGATGCAGCAAATTTATAAAATATAAATTGCTTTATTTGGCAGTCTTTGCGCAATTTACCTGCATATTTGTTCAGTTCAACACAATGTGGCACAGGCAAAAAGGAATGACCACAGATTCATATTTTGTGTTTAGCAATTACACCAAACAAGTTGGTCGGGCTGTGTCCAGACTGTAATCAGTTGATCGACCTCGATGACAAAGAAGGCCTCAAGTCTGTGGAGGCAGCAGTCAGGCAGTTTAACCAGAACACCACCAACCAGAGATACTATGTCCTGCAGGATGTGGGCCGGATGTCATCAGGGGTACAAGGAAACTCTCATAATTTTATGCACTTATAAAAAGCTAGTTAACATTTCTGGTTTTAAAATAAAGTAAAACTATAATTTTACTACAGCAGCAAAACTCTGTACATGCCTACAAATTTACAATGTGTACTGTAGGAAAAAAACTATTCACTAGCTAAATCTCCCTATAGGAAGTAGTGTGACCTTTTGGAATATTCATGGATGTGGTCTTTCTATTTGTTTTTCTGCCACTTCCTTTTAGTACATGATGATGATGGGGATTATCTATAACGCGGAGTACGCTCTAGTTGAGACAAACTGTCCAATGGGATCCAGGATTCTTCCCGAGGCATGCACACCCCTCTGCCCCACGAGAGCTGTAAGTACTGGGATACTGTAGGTCAGCCCAGATGTCCTACAGGTATATGGCCCAAGTGTGTCTGTGGAGACTACACGCTTGTTGAACATCTCATTAATAGAGTTGCTCCATCACTCCAGCTTTGCTGCTATAATGAACTGAGGCTCTCCACTGCTTTTTGAACATTCCTTTTATGTTGGACAAAAAGCAATGTGTGTCTGATCTTAAGCTTGTCAAACAGTCCATGAAGCTCACGATGAACAGTTACATGCTGACAGTTTGGAACGCTGTGGTTGGTGTGGGGGTTTAACCTAAGCCCATAAACTAAAAGTCTACATTATTTTGGCTCTATAGTGTACATATTGGTAGCCTTGACTAATATGCAAATCCATTTCTGCTTGCATAACTATCATCTCACCCAATCAGTACACTTTATATTTTAATAAATAAGCCAAAATGCCTTTGGAAACTTTTGTAATCTCGGGGACAAATGCCATCTAGCTGCTGATTGCTCCTATTGTGCTCAGACGGTGACAAACTTTGCACTGGGGGGTTCCAGACTGTACTGCAAAATTAAATTTCTTTTAAAAAAAGATGGTCTCCAAAGCTATGTAGCATCACTGCAGGAAATGCATTTCTTGTCTCTAACAAATCTGTCACGAACTCTTTTCTCTGCAGCGTCATGCCTTTTGCCAATCCTTTTATACATCAAGTGGAAATGATGTGTCACAAGTGTGCGAGTTCTATAACGCTCAGGTGAGCCCATCGCTTTTTCTCAGCATACTGGTGATGGTATGTTACCACTTGTGAAATATCTAGTGATGGCCTGACTGACCCTTTCTGAAACGTCTACAATTGCAGCATTGTGAAACTAAACTACTCGACAATGACATCTAGTGGTAGCTACAGTCACTGCACCAGTTTATTTATTTGGTCTGTTTTTTGGACTTCATCAGTGGTTAAACGGCTTTGACATCAGAGTTTGAATTAACTACATAGATTTCCCTAATAAGATTTGGAATCATAAAACTAGTTTTATAAAGTAAACTAAGTCTTTAGTATAGAACAATGGTGAGTTTTGTGCTTTGTCAAAGAACCAGAGTATTTAGAAACACTCAAATTAAATGTTAAGTGTATGTGCAAGGCACATTTAATTTTCACCAGCTGCTGAAAATGTACCCACTGAGGTTGCAGTGATTTCTTGATGCACCGGTGATTTATATCTGTGGGAATACTCAGCACTTCCAGCTGTGGGAACTAGTGGTGGTCGTGTTGCTGAAACCCTTAGTTTTTAAACTCCTGCAACCATCTGACTTAAAGACACTGGTCTTCAATGTCATGTGACAGTGTCTCGATATGTTTTGGAAACATCTTGTGTTGCGCATGAGTACCGAGCAGATCGTCACTAGATATGTCTTGCTTCTACCCAAAAGCAATGTTTAGATTGCTGGCTCATAAAATGCTGTTTCACAGGACACTGCTACTCTGGTTATGAAGCCCACCTGTCCTTTTCGGCCCTTCCCCACCTGCTACTCAAGCTCCACAGACAAGGCTGTCCATCCAATCTGTGACTGGCCCAGCCCAAGGCCATGAGACTAGACAGAGTTAAAAAAAAAAAACTAATAAAAGTTCTGAATAAACTTGATGTTTTTATTGAAGAGCTGTAGTATTAAACTTGACAATAGGCTAGATTTTTAATTCTTGTGTGTGTGGCGCAGAGGGTACAAATGCTGACTTGATCAGACTTAGAAAGCATCAATCCTTAACGTCTAGAATATTAACTCTTGTAGTAGTTCTCGCTACAGCATACATGTAGCATGTGTGGCTGGAGTTCACAGGAGGGGCAAATACAAACCGTTAAAAGGAACAAGTCTACATTTACAGGCTTTACACCTGCTATATAATTGTGTCCTTGTTTTGACTTCTGTAAATGTCCATGTAATCCCTTTACTGTTGAGCTACAACTTGTGCTATACAAATCAGGTGTCATCTGTTTACATATAATCTAACCTCAAATTATTAGTCATGCATTTTGGAAATAAAACAATGGCTGTGCTTGGGGGGTTTTTTTTTTTTTTTTTTTGCGCACCTAAACCCAGATAAGATTAAAATGTTAATTGTTGGACCGGCCAGACACCAGTTCAAGGATGCCACACTTAACTTTGACAATTGTAAGATTTTTCAGAGTAATGCAGCAAAAGATTTAGGAGTGATATTTGACTGTGCGCTTTCTTTTGATTTGCACATTAAAGAGGTTACCAAAATTGACTTTTTCCAGCTTTGCAACATTAAAAAGATTTGGCCAATTTTATCTTCGATAGATGCAGAGACTCTTAATTCATGAGTTTGTATCTTCACTGTTGGATTACTGCAATAGTGTACTCTCTGGCCTTCCGAAAAAGAGTAAGAGTCTTCAGATGGTACAGAATGCTGCTGCCAGAATCTTGACTAGAAAATTTGATCACATTACTCCTATCCTTGCTGAACTTCATTGGCTGCCAGTTTATCAGATGTGATTTTAAGATTCTATTGTTCACTTATAAAGCATTGCATGGACTGGCACCTTCATATTTATCTGACCTAGTGATACGATATGTTCCATCCTGAGCCCTACGCTTACAAAATGCTGGCTTGCTGTCCATCCCTAATGTTAAGAAGTCAGCAGGATTTAGAGCATTTTCACATATAGGGCCCCACTATTGTGGAACTCCCTACCAGCTGATGTTAGAGGTGCTAGTACTGTTTGTATCTTCAAAATCAAACTAAAAACCTATTTGTACAGTGAGGCATTTAGTTAGCAACAATGAATGTTCCCCTCTGTTTAGTGACCAAAATGTCTATACATTAGGCTCCTCGGTGTTGTCTTTGTGTGTTTCTGGCCCTCGATTCTTTCTTTTTCTCAGTGTGGTGGATGGGAGATGCTGTCACGATCCAGCAGGCTGTGTGGATGATGCGGCCCTAGAATGGTGATGTCATTGAAGGAAGTTGCTGCCTTGGTAAATGATAGTGTCGATGGCGATGTTCCCTGCGCTGGGAAAGAACTGGGTGCAGAGCCAAATGGATGAATGTTGGTCATCTCCTGCTCGGTGGTGGTGTTGTAACGAGGTGATGCTGACATGGTCCCAGACTATGTATGGATGGCAGTGGCTATTACTGCAGAAGCCAAGTCTCCAATTCAGACACGCTTGTTGAGCGGTCCTGGTAGTGTCCAGTGCTATTGGACATTTCCTTGGACCTGGGACTCAAGTGGCGTCTGACAGTGTCACTCTGAACTGAGACTTCTGTGGCATCTGTTAGTCACAATTGACAGAGCACTCTTATTTCACAAATTGCTAAATGCTTTGAAATCGTTATGATGTGGAAGTTCTTAAGTATGGCATAATGTGAAAATGGTAGTACATACTCATAGTATTAATGATAAATTTGGTTTGCCTACCATCACTTATTGCATCTTAACCATCCTGGAGGGGTGGATTCCTCCCTCTGTGATCCCTTCCCAAGGTTTCTTCCCTTTTTTTTTTTGTTTTTTTGTTAAGGGGGTGTTGGTTTCCATGTGAAATGTAGGTTGTAAAGCCCTTTGAGACTGCAATGTGATTAAGGGCTATATAAATAAATTTGACTTGACTAGAATAGTTGTCTGCTATATTGCTTAAACATGGTAAAGGACTTTTTTTCTTTTTTTAACCATTTAGTAAGCACTAGTTTTAAGATATTTCCATTAAGGATGGCACCTAAGAGATCGGCACTCTATCATACTGACTTAAATAGCTGTATCGGGGACAATTGGCCAGTTGAAACTGATAAATCTACAAGCATCCTGAATGTCAAACCTACCCAGGCCACACTACCAACAGCAGGGTTCTAAAATGCATCATAAATCCTAAAATAGTTTGTCATTAACTTAGCAGTTTAACTTAAACCAAACCACAAACTAATGCATACATTTTGAGTCACTAACGGAAAAGTGTTGAATTAACTTAATTGCGCCATCTCTACCATTTAGCTGAGGTATGTTACGCAAAAGAAATGTAGCACACTATTTCTATCCTTCATTTGAAGGATTTAATGTTAGTCCATAATGTTGCTTTTCTCACTTTAAAATGGTTTTGAAATATGGCAGTTATCTAGGTCCTGGAGAGCTACTGCCCTGCATGTTTTGTCTCTACTCCAACACACCTCACTCAAATTAATGGGTCGTTATCAGGCTTCTGCAGAGACTGATAACTCATTCATTAGAATTAGGGTTGGGCACCCCTGACATACACTGATCAGCCATAATGTTATGACCACTTGCCCGTTGAGGCATGGACTCCACCAGAACTCTGAAGGCGTGCTGTGGTGTCTGGCACCAAGACTGTAAGTCGCTTTGGATGAAAGCGTCTGCCAAATGCCGTAAATGCCAAATTCTGTAAATGTAAAATGTGTGTATAGTGGAAATGATAATGGTAATACAAATGATTGGATACTAACACATTTTACAATGCAAGATTACACACACTACTGGCCGTTGGGCCAGAAGGGCTGGAACTCTGCCAATACATTGCCAACAAGCCAGACAAGCAGGGCTTTACATTTATAGATGAGGTGTGTTGAGAAAAAGGAAAAGTGTAACATTTTCTTGTTTTGCAATATCTTTCAGTTTGAAAATGTTTTTCACTGTAGCATACTTTTAGAAGTGGAACTAATTTACAGTGCATCCAGAAAGTATTCACAGCGCTTTCCTTTCTCCACATTTTATGTTACAGCCTTATTCCAAAATGGATTAAAGAAAAAAATGTCCTCAAAATACAACACAATACCCCATAATAAAGTGAAAATGTGTTTAAAATTGTATTCACAGCCTTTGGTCAATACTTTGTTGAAGCAGCAATTACAGCCTCAAGTCTTTTGGAATATGATGCTACAAGCTTGGCACACTTACTTTTGGGTAATATCTCCCATTCTTTACAGGACCTCTCAAGCTCCATCAGGTTGGATGAGGATTGTCTGTGCACAGCAATTTTCAGATCTCCAGAGATGTTCAATCGGGTTCAAGTCATGGGTTCTGGCTGGGGCACTCAAGGACATTCACAGAGTTATCCCGAACCTGCTCCTTTACTGTATCTTGGCTGTGTGCTAAGGTTGTTGTCCTGTTGGAAGATGAACCTTCTCCCTAGTCTGAGGTCCAAGGTGCTCTGGAGCAGGTTTTGATAAAGGATGTCTCTGTACATTGCTGCATTCATCTTTCCCTTGATCCTGACTAGTCTCCCAGTTCCTGCCTCTGAAAAACATCCCCTCAGCATGATGCTGCCACCACCATGCTTAACTGTAGGGATGGTATTTGCCAGGTGATGAGCGGTCCCTGGTTTCCATCAGGCATGATGCTTGGCATTCAGGCCAAAGAGTTCAATCTTTGTTTCATTAGACCATAGAATATTCTTTCTCATGGACAGAGTCCTTCAGGTGCCGTTTGTCAAACTCCAGGCGGGCTGTCATGTGCCTTTTACTGAGGGAGTGGCTTCCGTCTGGCCACTGTGTACATACTGGTGTCTGGAGTGCTGCAGAAATGGTTGTCCTTCTGGAAGGTACTCCTCTCCACGGAGCAATGCTGGAGCTCTGTCAGAGTGACCATAGGGTTCTTAGTCACATCCCTGACTAAAGCACTTCTCCCCCGATTGCTCATTCACTTATTATGGGGTATTGTGTGTGTAGAATTTTGAGGGGAAAAAAATGTATCAATTTTGGAATAAGGCTTTAACATAACATGTGGAAAAAGTGAAGCACTGTGAATAATTTCTGGATGCACTGTAGCTTTAAAACTGTCAACAACCCAAAGCTATGCTGTCAGACATCAAAATATAGACATTCAATTATTAAAGTTTTTATATTGTTTTAGTATGCTTTCATTAAAAGTGTATGCAATATATTGGCTATGACAATTGTATGACCTTATAATAAAAATTGGCTAAAGTTGATTGACCTATGAAATAGTTAAAGCCTGTATTTGATTTAATCTTACTGATTAGGGTTTACAGCTCATGAAAACCCCAAATTCATCATTTAAAAAAATATGAATATTGTGAAATAGTGCAATATTGTAGACTCAAGATGTCACATTCTGTAACTAAAAAACCTCTGCAATGTTTTTCTGAGCCTTTAAATCAGGGGTGCCCAACCCTGGTCCTGGAGAGCCGCAGCCCTGCATGTTTTAGATGTCTCCCTGCTCCAACACACCTGATTCTAATGAA
>JAODUK010070168.1:0-16561 GCA_027564635.1 Typhlichthys eigenmanni
ATATTTACCGCCCCCCCCCCCCCCCCCCCCTCCCCTCCCCTCCTCAGTCTAGGATCTATGTATCTCTGTGTATCTCTGTAGACCTTCCTGACGTTGTCCTTGCAAGACATGGCGAGTCGAGTACAGCTGTCAGGTCCCCAAGAGGCAGAGAAATATGTGTTGCACATGGTGAGTCGAGCTGACAGAACACAACACACAAACAAAGCAGTCAACCAGTAATGGGAACTGATGCAAATAATTGGTTGCTGTTTTGGTTTTGGCCTCAACCACTGTGAGCAGATTGAAGATGGTGAGATCTACGCCAGCATTAACCAAAAAGATGGCATGGTCTGTTTCCACGACAACCCAGAAAAATACAATAACCCAGCAATGCTTCACAAAATTGACCAAGAGGCGAGGAACCTTTAACATGAGTTTTAATTGGGACTTTGCATGATGTGCAAATTCAGTGTGTGTGTTGATCGTGTGTTTTGGCAGATTCTGATTAATTAATTTGTGCTTCCTTTTATACAAAAAAAAGATGTTGAAGTGTATAGAGCTGGATGAGAAACTAAAGTCTATGGATCAGGAAATCACAGTAAACCCACAATTTGTCCAAAAGGTGCGTACATATTTTAGTTTTATTTTAAGCTTTGTGGGTTTTTTGGGGGGTGGACTGTTGTAACTAAAATATTAGGCTTTAGGAGAAACAAAGCGACCGGCTGCAGGGTGAAAATAGACTAAAGGTCTATTTTCTGCAAATACTGATCACTGCGACACAACAAATTGGAGTGAAAGCAGAATTGACACACATAGCTGAACCCAACCAAGAAGTAACCACATGCCAGGAACGCCCATAAGCGACAAGCAGTTTGTCGCTGGTGAGAAAGTAGGGTTATTGTGTCAAAGGCTAACACAACATTACTAGCATAGCCGAAAAGACAGGATGACTTGTTTTACAGGGCACTGTACACTATGCTAAGCTTGTTTGCTGTCAACTGTAGAGGCTGCAGTGCGTCTGATATTGTGTATGGCAAACCTGAACATTTTTAATAGTGTTGGTTTTTTTTCCTGATTTTCCAACCTCGAAGAAGCAAGCCACGTGAATCGTGTACGCCTAAAGTTTCTTTATTTTCTCTTTGGTTCTAGCTGATTTTTATATTGTCATTATTAAATTGGGTTGGTTTACAAAGACTGTATGCTAAACATTTAGCTGAAGTGTAGCTTTCTGAATGTACTGTCAATAGCAGATATGATTTTTGATGAGAGCCTTGAGATTGGAGAGGATTTCAGTAGGAATATTGGATATCAGAAAATATAAATTTGAAGGTGAACCAGACTGATTAATTTCATGGTTAAAATTGTCATAATTCTCTCTAGTAACATCCTGGATAATTCCAGTAAAGATTCAGTAGAGTGGTTACAATTATTTCCTTTTTTCCAAATCTACCTCAGTCAAACACAAAAATGTACAGTGAGGGGGGAAAAAAATTATTTGATCCCCTGCTGATTTTGTACGTTTGCCCACTGACAAATCATCAGTCTATAATTTTATAATGTAGGTTTATTTGAACAGTGAGAGACAGAATAACAACAAAAAATCCAGAAAAATCCATGTAAAAATCTTTATAAATTGTTTGGCATCTTAATGCAAGACTTAGTATTTGGTGGCAAAGCCTTTGTTGGCAATCACAGTGGTCAGACTGGTCTTGTAGTTGGCCACCAGGTTTGCACACATCCCAGGAGGGATTTTGTCTTACTCCTCTTTGCAAATCTCAGAAGTCATAAGGTTTCGAGGCTGACGTTTGGCAATTTAAACCTTCAACTCCCTCCTCACATTTTCTATGGGATTATGGTCTGGAGACTGGCTAGGCCACTCCAGAACCTAAATATGCTTCTACTTGAGCCACTCCTTTGTTGCCTTGGTCATGTGTTTTTGGTATTTAGCAAGGTTTACTGTACATGGACACTTTTGTATTGACTGTTTCGGGTTACCTGTTTACATGGGATGTCACCTAATCGGGTCTGGTGTTTACATGTGCCATCGTAACTTCTCGGAATTTATGTTAAACATGCACACATTATCTATCTCATAATGTAACGTAACAGAGTATTGCCTACGCCAGACACTGCTCCACACTCTGCCAGTGGGCGCACGCACTATAGCAAACATCCGCCAACAGAGCTCCATGCGATCACTTTTTAATCAGCAAGTCACTTTTGGGCACGACATCGGTACTAACTCCCATTCACTTATTTCCGTGCGTTGCAGTTGATTTGTCCAGACTGTACCGTTCTTATAATACATCCATTGTACAGTGGCTGTGCAGAATAGTTTACCGGCGTCACACAAGTCGGGGCATGCGCATGAGAACGCAACCAGGAAGTAATCTGGTTTAACTGTTTACATGGTAGAATTCTTCATTCAATCGGGTCATGGAACAGGTTCTACTACCTCTGCTTCGGAATTAAGTTTTGATCGGGTTGGTCGTTTCTCTTCCGATCGTGGTGTTTATATGGAGCATTTTCTTTCGGGTTGGGCTTTAATCCAAATTCCCATCGGAATAATGACGCAGCTATAGTCATGCTGGACTACCCATCATCATCAAATGTTTACTTGGTAACCATGGTTCCAACTGCCTTGAGATCATTAACGAGATCCTCCTGTGTAGTTCTGGGGTGAATCCTCACCGCTCTCATGATCATTGCACGATTGCATTGCACGAGGTGAGAGCTTGCATGGAGCCCCAGACTGATGGAGATTTACAGTTATTTTGTGTTTCCTCCATTTGCGAATAACCACACCACCTGTTGTCACGATCTCGCCAAGCTGCTTGGCAGTGGTCTTGTAGCCCATTCCAGTTTTGTGTAGGTCTACAATCTTGGTCCTGACAGCTTTGGCTTTGGCCTTGGCCATGAAGGAGAGTTTGGAATCTGATTGATCGATTGTTTCTGTGGACAGGTATCTTTTATACAGGTAACAAAATGCCCTCCCTTAAAGAGTGCTCCTAATCTCAGATCGTTACCTGAATAAAATACACCTGGGAACCAGAAATCTTTCTTTTTGAGAGGGGTCAAATTCTTATTTCACTCATTAAAATGCTTTTTTGACATGCATTTTTCTTGACTTTTTTGTTGTTGTTCTGTCTCTCACTGTTCAAATAAACCTACCATTAAAATGATAGACTGATAATGTCTTTCACAGTGGGCATTGGGCAAATGTTTTCAAAATAAGCAGGGGATCAAATATTTGTTTCCCTCACTGTATGTAGCCTATTTTGTGACGAGGCCCTGGTGGTATTTTGTGCGCGATGTGGATGCGTGCACGCACTCTGTACATTTTCCTGCCTTTTGATCCTTGGCCAATAACATTCTTGAAATGTATCCAAGACAAATCTATAATCATTCATGAAATGGCATTAAACTTTAACGCTCTCTACGTATGCATTTTTTTTGTTTTGTTTTCCAGAGTATGGGATCGCAGGAAGATGATGTTGGTAGCAAAACGTCAAGTTATTCCTGAGGGGCCCTGAGGAAGGGAGAGAATGCTGCTGTCATCGAATGCGTTCTTCCCAGGATGAGTCTGCTTTTTTAAAGAGGAAAAACATTCTATTGCATATGGACATTGGTCAAGGAAAATATAAATGTGGGAATTTGGTTATTCTTTTCTCCAGGGTCTTGAGGATAACAAAAGCTCCTTTACCAGAAAAGAGAAATTATTACAATTTTGTCAGTGTTTTATTTATCAATGTTTAGGTGGGAACACCACTGCTGCATTAACAGAAACCACAACAATAAAAACTGGACTTATTTGTTCAAAAAGATTGTGTGAATTCTGTTGCATGATGGCCGTTATTAGAGGGCATTATATTTTAGATTATTCATGTCAGCCATAGATGAATTAAGTGTTTTATTCTACTTTTGTAAAATAAAATCTAAAATGGTTTCCCTCACTCCTTTTGGTTATACAGCAAATCTGTTGATATACCCGCACATAAACATGCCCACCCTTGACCAAATTGCATAGAAAATTGACAACCTGGAGCACTGTTATGTAGGATGTGTCCACTAGAGGTCACCACTGCACTGTGTTGTTTAAACCGGTTGTTGCAAGGAAGAAGTGAAGTAAATGGGTGATACCAAACTCATGTTATCAGAGAGCTTGAGATTGTGAATCTGTTATAATAAATTCTTTAAGAATATTGTTCTGAATTGTATATCTTCGTGTTTTTTGCATGTCTTAGCAGGCTTTGTAACGTTTGTAATTGTAGTAATTTAAATGTCCATCCCCAGTAACATTGGGGTTTACAATACAATTATTTAATGCTCTTATTCTAGCCAATGAACATCCATTGACAGGCGGATATCGCTTGCTTGGATAGTGTACCAATCACGATGCAGCATCATAAAGTATAGGCGGGTCTTCTGTACTTCAATCAAGTGCAATAGTCCATCCTAATTGGTCAACTTTTATGAATGAGGTGGGTCTTACAAACTCGTAGTGTAAGCTTCAGTAGAAATTCCAACGCTAAACATTTAGCCAGTTTGCTAACATGTAATTTATCCGAACGAAAACGAATTGCGCATTGCGCTCATCTCTGGATGTATACGTACAAGAATTACTAGAATATCCAAACGGGATTGTCGAGAAAATTGCCTTGATGTGTTGTGTTGCGCTCGCCTCCGACACCGTGAGCAGAACCTCCCGGGCTAGTCACATCGGAACAATAGTTGGATAGCGAGTCTATTTAGATTGGGCTTGTGTTTCGCAGCGGTGGGACGCTTCATTGCCGACAACACGGTGTCTGCCATGAGTCCTGTAGGCTGTCCCCATGTGAACACTTACAAAGTGGATAACTGGAAACAGAACCTGAGAGTCATTTATCAGTGTTTCGTATGGAGTGGCTCGGCAGAGACCAGAAAACGAAAGGTAACAACAATGTGCCACTGGGAAATAAAAAATAAATAAATGAAAAACAACGAAACGGACGCAGATGCAACTGCAGTGTGCGTGTATTTCTCTTTGTGTGAATGTGTGCGTGCTCTCTAGAGTCTGTTGACAGCTCCCCCCTCTCAGTGCAGACATGATTTGCGATGGATAAGAAATTATCTTTGCCATAAGCTTGTAAACTAATAATACCGCAGCCAATGTCTGTCTGGATGTTTAATGTACATCAAGATGCTGTTATTAACTCGCACTGCTTTCACTAGCCTACATCCAAAGCAGTTATGGTCGCCTTACAAGCTACACAGATTTTTTTTTCGTTATGTGTTTGTGCCTAATGCATAGCTTACTTGTGTCTTACATCCAAAACCCCACGTATTTGGAAGTGTATCTTTCTGGTTAAAGATATGTCGATAGCATCAATATCCTAGCTACGCACAGCCAGGCAGGTACCGTAGCTAGCTTTAGCATAGCTAAACGAATGACTAGTCTTTCTGTGAGCTCAGCTGCATCCTTGTTGAGCCTTTGGCAAATTGGCACAGGCTTCAGTAGCTGGATGATCGACAGCCCTGTCCACATTGCAGATATGTCATGATCGAATATCATGGTCTCTATCTTTATAGTTAAATAAACGTATGTCGTTTTGCGTATACTGTGTTAAAGTGCATGGTCGCGGTTGATACCGTTATGTTTTCAGGTTTTGTCAGATCATACGGTTTTTACAGCTTTGGTAGTTCAGAAATGTGGCAATGACGTGCGTGTGATGAGAGAGTGTGAGATACATTAGACATATTGTTGGTATCCTGCACATGTTGCATCAGTCCAGAATCTGACATCTTTAAATATGGCATTGAGCCTATAAGTCTATATGCCAGACGTGTGTGTTCGCGTGTGCGTGCGCCCACGTCTCATTTAAAGGCTACATAGTGTGCCCAATGCCCATGCATGTGTGTTGTGTGGATTGATACCAACACCGCACCCCCCTGAGATCTGCTCGATCACGTCCATGCTGGGGGTCCGGGACTCTGTTGAAAACAAATCAATATTTTCAGGGTCTTCTTCTCTCTACTAATAGCCTGGATGCTTTCCTGTGGCTGTGACTGAACAGCAGGCTTGAGGGATGGGGCTGTGATCAGGGTTAAAAGGCCTTTATAAGGAATCATGGCATAGAGGTTGTATGTGCGGCTGCAGCACATCATTTCTGCTTGCACCCTGCCCATGACTGCAACCTCGGGTTGACTCATTTCACTTTGATCAGCATCCAAAATCAGGTTGAGATGTCTTTACTACCTCTCGTCTCCACATATTTATAGATAAAATCTGTATTAATGTGAATGCTTATGGTTAGTAACCCGGTTTTAAATGCTGGTACACGAGTCATTACTATGCAGTTAGACTGCCCGCCATTGTTTCCCAAAACATGTTTCTCCAACCATGCAATAAACTGTGGACAATGCAGTCTCCTTGTGCATGTAAATGTGGTTAGTATTGTTATGTTTAGTCTCCCAAGCAATATTGACACAAACTTACTGACCATTAACTACCTAACAGGTTATTGTCAAAGCAGAACTATCTTTACTGCATGTTCTCTCTATTGCCCTGTGTTCACACGGATGACAAACCAGGGAGACATGCTTGTCGCTTATGGGCTTTCCTGGCTTTTGGTTGCTATTGGTTGGCTCATGCTGCTTTCACTGTCATTGGTAGTCGCCGCGTCGCATCGCTCATAATTAGCATAAAATGGACTTCTAGTTTATTGTTAGCCCTGCCTAGTTGACTAGCAATGGCCGCTTGTCACCTGTGGCTGTAAATCATCAAAATCTCATTGAAAATGAATGGCAGCCGGTCGCTTTGTCTCCTTGTTTGTCGACCATTTTAACACTGTTGTTCCTAAATGTGAGCCGCTGTCCGTCTAGCATTGCCAGCTGTTGCAATACGCGTGTATTTGACTCCAATCCATGGTAATAGGCCTATGGGAAAACAAGTAGTGGTGGTTGGATATGGACAAATCAAGAGAAAATAAGGTTACCTTTAAAATAGGGATGTACCGATCTGACTTTTTCAGTCCCGATACCGATTCAGATACCAGGGCTTTGGGTATCGACCGATGCCGAGTACCAATCCAATTGTAGTGTAAAATGTAGAATCCGCATGATACTTCTGGAGGTGCTTGATTACATTTGTTATGTTATATTTCGCAGTGCTACCACCACCCCCGATACATTGGCTTTGTCGTAGGAAGCACGAAATACCTCAAAACTGCTGACCCCTTCGTTTTAGCTCCCTCCATGCTGGTTAGCAAATGGTCTACATGCGCACTGCTGACACATCGCGTAGTAATCTACCGGACCAATTCTGACACGTCGCATGTAATTTTATTTAACGGATCAGAAAAATAGATCAACACCCTTGTCACCAATATCCGATCCAGCTATTTGAGTCAGTATCGGACCGATATCGGTATCGGATCGGTGCATCCCTAATTTAAAATAGCCTTCTGGTGACACCTATGTAGCTCACCCAGTTACTGAAATACAATGCACATCTATATCATCTCACAGGGGAATCCCATAATGTCCGGACACGCTCCATTGGGAAGTGTTCACATTCGTTAACTCATACTGGGCATAGACCTCTGGTTAATCTAGAAGCTATTGGAACAACTACTAACAAGATTAACCAATTGGTGATGCTACAGTGGTTTGTATTGCTTCATTTAGCTCTATCAGCATTTAGAAACACACGCTTGACTTCAACATCATTGCATAAATACCACTCTCACTGGTCCCTGATTTGTTCATCACCCATGGTTGTTGTGCTAACACTAAAACCAACAGGGTTTCCAGACTATAATCTCAGCGAACGTTGAGTTGAGCGCAATAGCAAGGTGGGGCCAAGCTACATTTCTATACAGGGTAGACTGTAGGGTATATGGTCATATTGTCTGTAGGCTATATATATAACGCTCAACACTAGTGTGAAGTTGAACAGGCATACATACTGGGGTTGTGCGTGTGTGTTTAAAAACTGAGGTAATAAATTATGTGAAAATGTGTGTGGTTATATCCAGCATGTCTAATGGCCTGGTGCGGGCCGTGCACACGCCGCATCTCTCTTTTGGTGTGAAGGAGGTGACACAGGAATAATGGAATACATCATGCATTGTTTTTCTCCAGCATCCCACACACACACGCACACATACAATGTTAAACTTGCTCATTTCAAACTCCAACAATGGTGTCAGCTTGGTCTCCACCCCTTGCTCTATGTATATTGATGTTGCTATAGCAACTAAAATGAAACTGTCCTGAAACTAAGTTTGATATGAGTAAAAATAATTGAAAGAGGAAACAACACACAGCATGCAATATAGCAACTATAACTTGGTATTAATAATACATACACAATGTCTGTGCAAGCTATTCGTTATGCATCCAGGCTTCAGAAGTGTGTCCAGAATGTCACATGATAGCATGAATACCTGATGGGGATTTTCTGTACCATCCGCAATACTGTGTTCATCATTTTTGAAGTCTTGTGTAATATTATTATGTCATATTATACTGTAAATGCATCAGTTTCACACTGTAGTTTAAAAAAAGAATACTGTGATGTTTTCTTTGAAATGCATGCAAAAGAATAAAAAGGATGTATCAGAACATATTTATACAGACTTGATTCAGTTATTGTATACTGTAGTTGTTGTTCTACAGCAATCTTGCATTTGCAATTGCTAATAAGCGTTTACTGTACAGTAAGATAATCTTTCTACATTAACACAGCAACACAACACAAGCAACACATTACACAATTAGCCAAACAAAATGTTTGCTCAAACCACATTATTTTAATAAAATAATAAATTTGCATTTCAAAATGTTATTTAACTCTTATAAATAACTAAAGAACAAGTGGGACTAAACGCCTGGGTTGTAAGTCATCGTGATTCGTGAAATAAGCAAACATGTTAAAAGATCCAATCCTGGGCTGCAATGCAAACTAGTTTGATTGCATGTGAATGATGGAATCCTGCATTGTCTCATGCAATCACAAATGTCCTCATGTTTCCTCCCACCAGTTATTGGTGAACTAGATCTCAAAACACACTCAGTGTTGTGGGGACCAATCTGGAATTTTGACAGGACATGTTGCTGGGTTAAACTCTGCATTGGTTATAAGTGATTTCATGGGGTCTGATCAGCTTTGGCTTTATTACCTTGTCAGCATTGGCATTCACTGAGGCGTATTCCTCTGGCCTGAGTGGGAGGAAGGCGTTTCTTCCTTAGAGAGGAACAAAAATACAACATTTGCATTTGGACTGGTGGCGTACAGTGTGGACATTGCTACAATAATGATAGAATTCATAAGCATTACCTGTTGGTTTGATGAAGTCTGAGTAATGACTGCCATTGGTCTGTTTTAACAGCAATTTTGTGATGTTTAATAATATGCTCATTCAAAAATGCTTATCAGCTTTCAATATACAGGAGTTTTAGGACTGCTGCTGTTGCAAACGTTCAAACCCCTTTTTTGAACATTGTGTTTACATTTGTGGCATGTTGTGTTAAGTTAAATAAAACAACAAAGATCAATACTTTTGCTAGTGGTAAACTAAGCATTTTAGAAATGTGTCAAATTAAATTGACTCTATTGTGTTAATGGATATGGTCCACAACAAATTAATATGAAGAGGTTTGAAAATGTGACTATACTGTAGATAGGACTATAAGATATTGAGGATTGTTAAAAAAAAAAAAAAAAATTTACCAAATGCTTGTAAAGTTCTGTCTAGTAGTTGTTGTAGTTTACCAACAAAATGTTTTTTGAGACTGCAAAATTACTACCAAACCATATTTGTGAATTAAATAAGAAAGGAGAGACTGGGTTACTGTTCTGCATATTAAATAAGCAATATTCTCTGCCACAGCTGATTGTATTAGGAGTGGTTTCAGGGCTTCTTTAAAAGATAAGAGCTGTCTTGTATAACATTTACTGTACACAACTACACTGCACACGCAACACTCCAGCAGATTTGTAAGGAGGTTGAGGAAGTACAGGAGTTGGCTGAATATTGATGCCCATAATTCATGTGCTGTACTTGTATAAGGGAAGGTGTGACTTGAATAGGAATCAATGTATATTTAATTTATGGCTTGTTGGCACATAGCAGGACACAATGTTTGACCTTGGTGCAAGGATGCCAGCTATACCAGCTTGAAAAATACATTGTTACACTTCAGAAAGTGAATCCAATCCCCATTTAACCCCTCCCTTAATCTGCACTCGGCCGTGAATTAATTCACCAAATTGCACGGTGTTTCCAGACACTCTCAGTATGTTTTTATTAAGCGTGTTCTTTCCCTTCTTGTATGCTGGTGTTGCATCTACTGTACTCTTCCTCTCCTGTCCTCGCCCCTCGACAAAGCCTTACTCATTTCTCTGCAGTGCCTCAGCTACCAGTGCGCTAGTTCACAGGAGTATTCAAGTCTCTCATCTACATGTTTTGGAACTGTTGCTGTCTATCCTCCACCCACAGCCTTATATCCTCTCCTCCCCTCTCTGTTTATCAGAGAGAATGTATAGGTAGCCTTTCACATCATTTGTGTGAGTGTGTGTGTGCAGAGCTAGCTTGCCATCTGAGCTACAGTGCCATGTGAATGAGTTGCATTAGCAGGTTGTTAGCCTTTACCTGGGCTTCCTAGTCCAGGTAAAGAGTAGGGAGCTGTGATGCTGCCCCAGCCATGGCAGCACTGAATAGACCCTGACATCTTGCCTACTCTCTCACTACTCAGACACTTTGCTAACAGTACACACTGGCCTGGTCATACTGTGTATAGTATACTTGAAGAATCCTTTTGTCACGCACATACGGGGACACGCCTCTCTCTCTCTCTCTCTCTCTCTCTCTCTCTCTACCTGCAAATCAATATCAATTTGTCTTGTCTTGCCAACCGTTTTCATAGTTCCAGCAATGCTAATTATGCTGGCAATGCTCATTGTCTCTCTTCAGTGAGTAATATATGTTTCACAATAGTGAATACATGCCTAGCTCCCAAAGTAATTCTCTCTCTCTCTCTCTCTCTCGCCCCCTCCAGGCCAAGTCATGTATCTGCCACATGTGTGGGGCCCACCTCAACAGGCTTCACTCTTGCCTGTACTGCGTCTTCTTCGGCTGCTTTGCCAAGAAGCACATCCACGAGCACGCCAAGAGCAAGCGGCACAACCTAGGTACCACGTGCACAAAAACACACACGGCACAAGGCCGTCCGGGTGTGGCTTCTAGCAGCAGGTGTGTTTAGCCTCATTAAGCACATGGTGTGGCAGCAGTCCACATCCCCAAACCTGCAATTACCCTACTCTGCTTTAATGACTTGATTACACACATGCACGCACGCGCATACACACACACACACGCATGCATACACACACGCACGCGCACACACAGCCCCTAGTAATCTCTCCTCCCAAAAACAAATGCTCCAAAAATACAAATTACACAGCTAAGAGTATAATAAAGAGCTGGCCTGATCTTGTGGTTGGAACACTGTGTGCGCGTGCGTGTGTGCGTGTGTGTGTGTGCGTGCGTGTGTTTGTGTGCGCAGGCAGGCAATATTGTCACACTGAAAATAGAGTATGGACGGAATAAACCCTTATTCCCTTTTAAGTACCCCTAAACGAGTTCTAGTGTCTTGTGTTCTGCCCTCCTTCTTCCCTAAGGTCTCTTACCCCTGCATAGCTGCAACAAATAATACCGATCGATCCCTTCTGTATTCATAACACATTTAATCCATGGTTCCGTCTTTCCTATAGAGTATGTAGGGTAAGTCGTTGTCTTGCTGAAGGTCCAGTGAGCATACAGGGGTTTGCGCCCAGCTTTTGAAGGATGCCCTCGCTGGTCGCTGCCATTTGAAGGGAACCACACGTATGAATCCCTTGAGGCATTTAACACGTTGTGTGCATACTGCAGTCACTCGCTTTAATACAGGCATTGTGGCTGCATACAAAGTTTCCACGTGACTCACAGGCACTAAACACGATGGCGCGCGGCCCCCAAACAACACAACGGGTCGCTACAGCTGCGTTAGCGGTGGACGTGGATCTGCGTCTGCCCTTCATTTACCAAGGCCTGTGTTTCAGACGCAGTGCCAGATGCAGCAGGAGAAAAGCACGAGGGAAGTCGGGCAGAGGGTGTTTATGCAACATGGCGCAACATGCTTGTAAGAGGCTGCAAGAGGTTGCGCCCCCCAGGGGTGTGTGAATGTCACCTATGTGTTTTAGCCCCGTGCATCATGCCTGAAGGGAGATGCCTTAAGCTAGTTACTAGTCAACAGAGACCAAAGCCTGCTGCGGTGGGTGGAATTAAGCACATGTCAAAGGTGTTCCAAATGCAGTTGCATTTGCGACGCTGGTATTGCAGTGCAGTAAATACAAGCATATCACTGCTGAATACATTGAGTTAAATGTTGCCAACGACAGGGAATGTTAACTGAATAGGATAACACTGTGCTTGACTCAGAATGGGTCCGCAACGTACTGCGCTGTCGTACGGGCGCATCTGTCTTGCGTCCGCAAACATTTGCAGTTGTAACACGTGAGAAATGGATACCAGTGAGATCGGCCGGGCCATGGTCGCTAATACTGTCTATTCCAGCAGCGGCGTGATGGTGTCAGTGAGACCAGGCGTCGGGGAACTAGCGGCGTAGGTCTGTGTAAACGACATGGCAAATGTGCAGCGCCAGGACGTGGCTTGTCACGGCGTGGTGCGGCTGACCCAGACAAGTCGTCGTCTGTGTGAGGCGTTATCGTCCGGCTCAGAAAGACCCCCGTGCGTGCGTGCGTGCACCAGCCTGCTTCCCTTCAGATTCTAAATGTGAGTCTGATTAGAGTCACGGATATCAAAAGAGGACAGGTCTCTGCAGACCCGTGGGCCTGTAATTAAGTTGCCTTAACAAACCCAGGAGAACGGCTCTCTGTTTTAAGCCTGCACCTTTTCTCCCCCCGCTAGCTTTTGATCGTGTACGATGGTACATTCGGCACAATTCTCCCTCTGTGTTCCCCTTCTGCTCGTGTCTCCTCTCGTTGCCGTAGTTACACGACGACCCTTCCGCTCTGTGATCACGAAAGGTTGTGTCCGGTGTGCCACCACTGATCCGTATCCTTCGTTCCTTCTTGCACCCTGTTTTGCACTGGCGGAAAACAGGGTGGGTGGGGGGGTGTCTCATATAACCTCTGGTCTGTAACACTGTAATGTCAGCTTACACAGCTTTTAGCACTGGGATAATGTCGCCCCAGGCAGGGCCGGGAAGCGCATTTGGCAGCATTGCCGGCAACAGGAAGCAACAGCAGGTTTGGGATACAGAGGCTCCCATTCACGTGGCTGTGAGAGCAGGTTGACAGCCTTCCACCTGTTCAACGTAGGCTCCCTTCATTCATGGTGAAAAGAGCTAATGGGCACAGCCATGTCTCCCTCTCAATGACCCTGCTGTGAGTAACCACGCCAACCAGAACAGGGGCTAACCTGTTAGCATCCACTCCAGTAGACAGGAGGACCGGAGCGCTAGTCCACATGATCCGTCAGGTGTTTGGCGCCATCTGCCTTCAGGCAGGTCGCCATAGCAACAGCAAACAGGTAGCCGCAGGGGATAAAATGGATGGGTGATGGAGATACGGAGACATAAGGGTGGGTTGGACACTCTCTCCCCGGGTCCCGGAGGTGTGAGCCGATCGGCAGCTGAAATGTCCGCTAGATAAGCATCTAGCCGCCATGGCAACACGGCCTGTGTCGATCATCGAGCGGAGCGCAAGCTGTAGCTGAATACAACAGCAACATATCGACACAGCGTGTTTGCTGCATTAACCACAGACATGGTTTCACACACTAAATATATGATCTGGCTCTCTCTCTCTCTCTCTCTCTCTCTCTCTCTCTCTCTCTCTCTCTCTCTCTCTCTCTCGTTTATAGCCATAGACCTGCTCTATGGGGGGATCTACTGTTTTGCCTGCCAAGATTACATCTATGACAAAGACATGGAGCAGATTGCCAAGGAGGAGCAAAGAAAAGCCTGGAAACTACAAGGTACAGTACCCCTCCAACACACACACACACAGTCTGAACACATAGCACTGCATACACAACCCCCCATACATATAACATATAAATGCTCACATGGTCTCGGCAAGCATTTCTACCACTGGATTAGCCTCAAGATCTAATGCCCCCAAGCGTGTGCGTGTGGGTGTGTGTGTGTGTGTGTGTGTGTGTGTGTGTGTGTGTGTGTGTGTTGCAGGCATAGGGGAGAAGTTCTCGACATGGGAGCCCACCAAGAGAGAGCTGGAGCTGCTTCGACACAACCCCAAGAGGAGGAGAATCACCTCCAACTGTACTATTGGTGAGAGAGAGTGAGGGAGATGGAAGGAAACTAATATGGCCTCCTACTGTATATCTTTCATTTGTTCTAAATTACTGGAAGTAGACGGTCTCTCCGTTGTCAGGCAGCTGTTAGAGAGGCTGGAGGGAAACACGGAGCTAGCTTGCGTACGCTGCAACACCTGGTGTCTTGCTGCTAACATCTCCAAGTTGTCTGTTTAGAGGAGCAGGGAGACAGACTGAACGTTGATAGCAAAGATATGGGAATAATAACAATATATTGCATTTTTCAATGGAAACAAAAATTGAACTCTTTTGGTCTCTTATGTGGGGCGTGTCACAAACGGCATCTGCTGTTAAGGCTTCACCTGAAGCGCACTGACAGCTTTATCTGCCATGCATGGTCTGAAACAGTCTATTTACTCCAGAAATACCGCTGTGGCCTCATATTGATCGTAGGTACTTTGGAATTAATTTAATGTAATATATTCAAAATACCCATTAACCCTTATACCCCCATACCCATAGATCAGGTTCCCCAACCCTGGTCCTGGAGGGCCGCTGCCCTGCATGTTTTAGTCTCCCTGCTCCAACACACCTGATTCTAATGAATGGGTCGTTATAACAAGCTATTCATTTGGACCAGGATTGGGGACCACTGCCATAGATAAATAATGTGCAATATTATGGTGAAATCTGTGGACCTCTCCATTGACTTGAATGGAATGCTGGCTGCATAAAGTGCGAAAAATCATCTCAAGGCTGGAATCCACCAAAACGTGAAGCTGGCAACAAGCCAAAGGGAGGCTAAGGGGGTGTCTCAACCAGCACAACTACTCAGTACAGACCGTGACTGATTACAAAATTCCATACAGTACATAAAAATGACATACTGAAATAAATGACACACAGAGAGCTATATTTCCTCCTCATCTAATTGCCATTCATTGTGCTGACATTGGCTATTGAGCATTTGCCGACAACCAAAGATTCAACATGCGTGTGTTTGTGCGTGCGTGCACGTGTGTGTGTCGGCATCAACACCTGCAACAGACATCTGCCGACACCGAAGACATCCCTCGATAATGTGCATTGCAGCTATACTAGTATCCACCTAAATAACAGACCCCTGCCCCATTGCTGCATCGGCAGCATCGGCAGCATCGGCAGCATCTTCTTCAATCAACTTCTTGAACCAAATGGATAGCACTGTGGCCTCACAGCAAGAAGGTCCCGGGTTCGAACCCGTCGTCCCGGCCTTTCTGTGTGGAGTTTGCGTGTTTCCTCCAGGTGCTCCAGATTCCCCCACTATCAAAAAACATGTTAGGTTCACTCTCCAGTCAGTGCCATTGACCAGAGACACTGACATATATCTGGAGATCGTCCCCGGGCGCTGCACAGCGGCTGCCCACTGCTCCCTTGGGGAATGGGTTAAATGCATAGGATGAATTTTAGAAAATAGTTGTTTGCTGCTATGTTAATGTATAAAATATTGTATAGAGCACATTTTAAATGTTTTTTAAATAGTTCTTGTGTCTGTCAACTCTCACTATAATGGTTTATATATGTGATTTCTGTTGTCTTTGAATGCCTGCTGCCCTAAATCTGCAGTTTTATTTGCTACGACTGTATGTTAATGTTTAAAATATCACACATAGTACCTTTTTAAAGATGAGTCACTTAACAACACTTAACAAGACATCAAAACTAAGATAAAGATGCATTAAGACGAGCTGGAGTGTGTGTGTGTGTGTGTGTAGGGATGTGAAATTACATTATTGATGAGTCGGAGAGGTGAGAATGACCGGGGGGTTTGAGGGGTGGGAGGCTGACAGGCGCTAACGGCCCCTCCACCACTGTTTCTCCTGCTCTTGGCCTCACGTCTGTTTTCCTGTTGTCCTCCTTTCATTACCCCCCACCCCACTTGCTCTTCTTCCTTTTCCTCCTCACCCATATTCTCAGCACCTCCTCCCCTCTATCCTCCTCTCCTCTCCTCTTCATTAGCTAGTCCCTACAGTGCCTGCTATTTAGGACTAAACGGTCTGGATGAAAGCCAGCCTACATCCTTTATAAGCTTCCCAGCAGAGAGTACAACACCTTTTTAACAGCCAAGAAATAAGAAGTGTGCATCTGCCTGCCTGCCTGCCTTCTCTCCCCCTCCCTCTCTCTCCCTCTCCTACTCTCTCTCTCTCTCTCTCCCTTCCTCTCTCCCTCTCTCCCTCCCCCTCTCTCTCCCTTCCTCTCTCCCCCTCTCCCTCTCTCCCTTCCTC